>JASDQU010502905.1:17016-38874 GCA_032191745.1 Picea mariana | reverse complement strand
CTAGGAAGCACCCAATGCACACAACATAAAGAGAACTACTAGAGGGATCATCAGATGCAGTTGTCAAATCTGACGCGCCCACACACACATGCAAAGAATATAACACATACCCAACATTCTCCCACTTGTTGTTTTCATTGCATCTAGGGGTCCACATGATTATATAGTCAACAATCCAGGGCATCAATGCCCATTTTTACTTTACACTAGGAGAATGTTTCTATTCTCACAGACTTTGTCAATGAATCTGCACATTAGGAAATTTGGGTCATTTTGCGACGGCTATTTCGACGCTTTTGCAACGTTATGTTGTGGATATTGCGACGAATATAAGGCCTTCCAAACGTCACTTCATGTGATGTGGCATGTGCAATGAAACTGACACAACGTTGCAAAAGAGACAACACTACGGACATTGTCGAAAGAGAGACAACAGAGGAAAATCGTCACACATGAGACAATGTTAGAGAGATCGTTGCAAGTGCGACATTATAGGGAGTTCATCGCACGCCCGACAATATATGCAGATTGTCACAAGATTGACAATCTAGAGAAATTTGTGACGAATTAGTTTTAGAAGTGATCTTCACAAGAGCGATGAGAACAGGGCGTTTTGCGACGATATAGATATACATTTTTTTTTGATTTGTATAGCAATTTCATCGCAACAATTCTAGCAGTCATCACTCTTGTGACGACATATATTTATTTAAAAAAAAAAAAAAATCAATTTTTGAGCAAGATGACCGTACAGATACCTGTCTAGTTGTTCATCCTTCAAAATAATAGGAAGCGTTAGTAGAGCCAGTCGAGCTAGTGGATCTACCTATAAATGTTGCAGTGACTAGGAAGAGGCTAGCTTGACTTCGTGACACTTTGTAGGATGTAGAGAGGCATGTAACTCTCAATGATACTTTAAGGGAGAGAAAATGACCTCAAAGTTTATCAAGTTACATAGAGTCACAATTATGAGGAGGAGTAGCTAGTTCCACCAGTGGTGAGGAAGATGGCCCCACCAAGTACCATCTCAAAAGGAGCCAAATTTTAGAGGGAGTCAGGTGTCAGGATCATGTATGAAGGAGCAGCCTCCCAAAATAGTTCATAGGATATCAGACTTCAGAGGAGGTTAGCATATGTAGAGGGAGAATATGTCTCCATATATTGTATAGATTGAGAGGGAGTCAAATTTTAGAGGCTTCATGGAGAATGAGAGTGAGCCTAATATCATAGAGATTTAGTTAGCTCATAGGGAGAGTCAATCATTCATATGGAGTTCCCCATCAGGTTCAGGTGGGATAAAGACATCTTCTAGGACTGACAAATATATCTCCCAGACCTCTTCATGAAGATCTCCTATTAGTCCTTTTGACACGACTCTCAAAGGGTATTTTGGCCAAAGAGGAAAGTATGCACAAAGATCCATGAGTTACATTGTAACCAATGATTATCAAAATGAGAATTGAGTAACCATTGAAATTTGTTTTTCCCATTTGGGTTGTTTCTAGAGTAAACATTATGTCATTGTGTGACATCTCATTTATGTTAAATTAATGGAATATAAGTTGGATTGGAGTTTAATTAAAATAACAACCAATGTCCTATACAAAAGTTACTGAAGATGAGATACTAACATGATATGTCTCATATGCAATATGTAGAAATGATGGAGGAACTAGTGAAGGAAATGGATCCACTTGCTAACATCCCTTTGGAATATTAGTAGTATGTGATTTTAGCGTGGGATGCAAGAGGAAACAATGTTACCCTTGTGAATCCCTTTGGAATATTAGTAGATGATCCCTTTGGCATATTAGTAGTATGTGGTTTGAGCAAATTTGGCGGTAGTGATAACTCTTGAGTAGAATCAAGCTTGCCTTGATTGTTATGTGGGACTTCATATTTCAAAGTGAAATTTTGGGAGCTAACGATTGGCATTGTTACCAGGGAAAAAGTTTGTTTCTCTGGATTCAATAGATCTAGTATAACATGGTGTTGGGAAGTCATATTTCTTTGACTCATTAGTTTCTAGTTGCTTGTATTGAGGGTGAGAGAAAGAAATGGTATGCAATGCATTTCAAGGTCTCACATGGTAACTCCAATTATGGAGCACATCCCTTTGATTGTTATGGATACATTTTCTCTAGTCTAGGAGGATCAAGATCTTGACTACTATAGTTTTGTGCAACACAAAAGAGATATTGATGGGGGTGGTGAGCATAAAATTTAAGGATTGAAATAATAGAATTGGATAGAACCCTAAGAAGGGGAGTCTTTTTCAAATCATTGTCAATGGACAGTTATATGAGGATCCTCTATATGACATTTACTACCATGATTATGAAGAAAAACATCATAATTTGATATTTTTCTTGGATATGACTTTTAACATTGTGTTATGGGCATGGGAGGTCATCCTAAACACACCTAAAGAATATCATGGGGCTTCACAAACCATAATAATTGTTGTGATAGTGGGTTCCTTTCCTAATATTTCCATTGAAGGTTTAGTTACAAGTTTTGCACTATATTCATGGTGGTTTTTGTTGCTACTCGGTTCTCCTCTTTTTGTATGGAAATGCCTAGAATTTCCAAGTGGAGGCATGGAGTTAGTTGGATAAGATGATGACATATCATTCTCTCTTTTATTATCCACAAAATTTGCATTATTTTCTTACTTATTGTAGCTTAGGTGACATCCTATCACAACTCTCTCATTGTATTTTATTTTTTTGACCTCATCAATGGTGTTGGGTTCCCTTTATCTTGGTATTGGTTCGTAGGCCTAAGGTGTTGGCTCAAAGCCTTTACATTAATATCTAAGAATGATACTAGGGGTTTAGGTTGTTTCTTGTGATCACCTAGTCCATGCCTAAAAAAAATTGCAGCATCTCATGGAACTAAAAAACGTTGCTCCGTTGGGTTTTTATGCCTTGAGGAGGAATTGGCCAAGAGTCCCTGAAATGGTTTGGGATGCGACTTGAAACTGGGCATAAAACAAAAATTAAGACTTGGATTGAAGAACCATCAAATTCGATGGATTACTGGGATAGGATTTTAGATAGAGAACCCCTCACTCTCGGTTCCAACCCCTTGGAAGTTGTTTTTTTCATCCATTTCGATAACTAGTGCTTTGCTCAGTAAGAAGCAATGCAACATTTGGAATTAGGGGTCCAATTTATGAAACCATGACCCAGGAATGGATGGATAATGTGGTCACCTATTCCATGCCTAAACGATCATGCAACATCTCATGGAACTCAAAAATGCTACTCAGTTAGGTTTTTATGCCATGAGGAGGAATTGACCGAGAGTCCCCGAAATGGTTTGGGATGCGACTTGCAACTGGGCATATAGTGAATATCAAGACTCGGATTAAGGAACCATTGGCTTTGATGGATTACTGGGATAGGATTTCATCTAGAGCACCCCTCACTCCCAGGTGCCCTGCCTCAGAATTTGTAGTAGTCAATGGTTTCGAGAACTAGTGTTTTTCTCAATTTGAAGCAATGTAACATTTGGATTAAAGGATCCAATTTATGAAAATGTGCCTTGGGAGAAGATGGACATAGTCCATGCCTAAAAAAGCTTGCAACATCTCACAGAACTAAAAAAAATTTCTCTATTAGGTTTTTATGCCCTGAGGAGGAATTGGACAAGAGTACCTGAAATGGTTTGGGATGTGACTTGGAACTAGGCATAAACCAAAAACTGAGACTTGGATTGAGGAACCGTTGAATTTTATGGATTAATAGGATAGGATTTTAGCTAGATCACCCCTCACTCCTGGTTCAAACCCCTTGGAGGTTGTTTTTTTCATCGATTTCGATAACGAGTTCTTTGCTCAGTAAGAAGCAATGCAACATTTGGATTTATGGCTCCAATTTATGAAACCATGCCTCGGGAGTGGATGGAAAATTTGGTCACCTATTTCATGCCTAAACAAGCATGCAACATCTCATGGAACTCAAAAATGCTACTCTGTTAGGATTTTATGCCCCGAGGAGGAATTTCCAAGAGTCCCCGAAATGGTTTGGGATGGGACTTGCAACTGGGCATAAAACGAAAACTGACACTTGGATTGAGGAATCATCATCTCTATTGGATTCCTAGCATAGGATTTTAGCTAGAGTACCCCTCACTCCCAGTTCCATCCCCTCAGAATTTGTTTTTTCCATCAGTTTCGACAAGTAGTTCTTTTCTCAGTAAGAGGCAATGCAACATTTGGATTTAGAGGTCCAATTTATGAAACCATGCCTCGAGAGTAGATAAAAAATGTGGTCACCTAGTCCATTCCTAAAGAATCATGCAACATATCATGGAACTCAAAAATGCTACCGAGTTAGGTTTTTATGCCATGAGGAGGAATTGGCCAAGAGTCCCTGAAATGGTTTGGGATCCAACTTACAACTGAGCATATAACAAATATCGAGACTTAGATTAAGGAAATGTTGACTCTGATGGATTAATGGGATAGGATTTCATCTAGAGAAGCCCTCACTCCTGGGTGCCATGCCTCATAATTTGTAGTACTTAACGTTTTCGATAATTAGTGTTTTTCTTAGTTTGAAGCAATGCAACATTTGGATTAAATGATCCAATTTATGAAACTGTGCCTCAGAAGAAGATGGACAATGTGGTCACATAGTCCATGCCTAAAAAATATTGCAACATCTCACAGAACTAAAAAATGTTGCTTTGTTAGGTTTTTATGCCCTGAGGAGGAATTGGCCAAGAGTCCCTGAAATGATTTGGGATGCGACTTGCAACTGGGAATAAAATGAAAACTGAGACTCAGATTGAGTAACGATCGACTTCGATGGATTACTGGAATAGGATTTTAGCTAGAGCACCCCTCACTCTCATTTCCAATCCTGTGGAAGTTGTTTTTTTCATTGATTTCGATAACTAGTTCTTTGCTCAGTAAGAAGCAATGCAACATTTGGATTTAGGGGTCCAATTTACGAAACCATGCCTCGAGAATGGATGGAAAATGTGATCACCTATTCCATGCCTAAAAATCATGAAACATCTCATTGAACTCAAAAATGCTGGTACATTAGGCTTTTATGCCTCGAGGAGGAATTGACAAGAGTCCCTGAAATGGTTTGGGATGTGACTTGAAACTGGGCATAAAACAAAAACTGAGACTCAGATTGAGGAAACGTCATCATTTTTGGATTCCTGGCATAGGATTTTAGCTAGAGCACCCCTCATTCCTGGTTCCAACCCCTCAGAAGTTGTTTTTTTCATCGATTTTGATAACTAGTGCTTTGCTTAGTAAGAAGCAATGCAACATTTGGATTTGGGGGTATTATTTATGAAACCATGACTCGGGAGCAGATGGACAATGTGGTCACTTATTCCATGCCTAAAAAAGCATGCAACATCTCATGGAACTAAAACATGTTGCTTCGTTAGGCATTTATGCCCCGAGGAGGAATTGCCAAGAGTCCTCGAAATGGTTTGGGATGCGACTTGCAACTAGGCATAAAGAGAAAATAGATACTTGGATTGAGGAAGATTCATCATTTTTGGATTCCTGGCATAGAATTTTAGTTAGAGCACACCTCACTCCCGGTTCCAACCCCTCAGAAGTTGTTTTTTTCATCGATTTCGATAACTAGTGCTTTGCTCAGTAAGAAGCAATGCAACATTTGGATTTAGAGGTCCAATTTAGAAAACCATGCCTCAGAAGTGGATGGACAATGTGGTCACCTAGTCCATGCCTAAAAAAGCATGCATCATCTCATGGAACTAAAAAATGTTTCTCCGCTAGGCATTTATGCCCCGAGGAGGAATTGCCAAGAGTCCCCGAAATGGTTTGGGATGAGACTTGCAACTGGGAATAAAATGAAAACAGAGACTCAAATTGAGGAACCATCATCTTTTTTGGATTCCTGACATAGGATTTTATCTAGAGCACCCTTCACTCCTGGTTCCAACCCCTCGGAAGTTGTTTTTTCATTGCTTTTTTCAGTAAGAAGCAATGCAACATTTGGATTTAGGGGTCTAATTTACGAAACCATGCCTCAAGAGAGAATGGAAAATGTGGTCACCTATTCCATGCCTAAACAAGCATGAAACATCTCATGGAACTCAAAAATGCTACTCAGTTAGGTTTTTATGCCATGAGGAGGAATTGACCTAGAGTTCCCGAAATGGTTTGGGATGCGACCTGCAACTAGGCATATAGAGAATATGGAGACTCGTATTAAGGAACTGTTGACATCGATGGATTACCATGATAGGATTTCATCTAGAGGACCCCTCACTCCTGGGTGCCATGCCTCAGAATTTGTAGTACTCAACGTTTTTGAGAACTAGTGTTTTTCTCCGTTTGAGGCAATGCAACATTTGGATTAAAGGATTCAATTTATAAAACCATGCCTCGAGAACGGATGGAAAATGTGGTCACCTAGTCCATGCATAAATAGGCATGCAACATCTCATGGAACTCAAAAATGCTGCTCTATTAGTCTTTTATGCCTCGAGGAGGAATTTCCAAGAGTCCCTGAAATGGTTTGGGATGCAACTTGCAACTGGGAATAAAACAAAAATTGGGACTTGGATTGAGGAACCCTCATATTTTTTGGATTCTTGGAATAGGATTTTAGTTAGATCACCCCTCACTCCCTGTTCCAACCCCTCGGAAGTTGTTTCTTTCATCATTTTCGATAACTGGTGCTTTTCTTAGTAAGAAGCAATGCAACATTTGGATTTAGGGGTCCAATTTATGAAACCATGCATCATGAGTGGGTGGACAATCTGGTCACCTAGTCCATGCCTAAAAAAGCATGTAGCATCTCATGGAAGTAAAAAATGTTGCTTCGTTAGGATTTTATGCCCCGAGGAGGAATTGCCAAGAGTCCCCGAAATGGTTTGGGATGCGAATTGTGCACCAAACAAGAGATTATTAGAGAGTCCAAACCATAACCAAGAGATAGTCCAAGTCAAAACCGAAGTCGTCTAGCTGCAGCAGCTGCAACAAAAGATCTCCTCCAAACTTGCGCACAACTGGCCAACTGCAATGTGCACAAGTGTTTCTTCTGTAGTTGTGAAAATGCCTGCCAGAATGAAGACTGGCCTCCTGTATTTATACTAAATTTGGCAAACTGTCTGGGCAAACTTCTCATTCTGGGTGCCTATTTACTTAGTATATAATATTTCCTTTAGTCGACTTCTTCTTTTGGAGGCTAATAACCTAATATAAATTATCCTCTTGAGTCGACTTGTCTTCTAGGGTTATTAACCAACTAATTAGGTTTTTTTCTTTCTTCCCAAAATATTCTATTCTTGTTAGGTTTACACGTGGAGGTAAATAACTCCCGCATCTACCATAACAACAACATGTTTCACCTTAACCTTATTTTTTTTTCTATGGAAAAATGACCCTTGATGAATATTATTAGAACAAATTTGCAAGAGAAACTTCAAAAATCAAATGCATCCATGAAAATGCTAAAACAAGATAAAGAATGTAACATTACAAACCCTTAAACTTCATCTTTAAATGGATCTTCAACTAATTTTAGATGCAATTTCCCTATCAATGCAACCATAAAAATATAATGGAGAGAGCTAGTTGTTTTATAGACTTGAAGCTCCATCTCCTTACAATAAAACAACATTTAGTGGACGCTAGATACATGGAAACCTGTAGTTTACATTACCTTCATTAAGCATGCAAAAGGGTTAATACTTCATCATGCTAATGGCAATCTTAAATGATGCTCCTCAAAACTTGGTAGAAATACATTCTTATCATATATGAAAGGCTAAGGAAACCAATGTATTTATGTTGTAATACCATTTATGTTGCCTAAAAGCTTCCTTAAATCATGATTGCAAACCTATGTTTCTAAAATTCTTCCTTAATAAAAATGGCCATAATTTTCTAAGGAAACATCCCTCCTTGTATCCACATGTTGGCCTATATTTTCACTGATAAAATATATCACATCTACCCACTTCCCTAAAGGATAAGCACCACAAATAGGGTCATTGGATTCCTGAGTTTTCCATACAACAATCCATAACTTGACCAGGTTCATAGATTTTCTTGCCGCAATACCTAAAAATAAATAGAGACTTCCATGATATAAATGACCATTATCATTGTACTATTAGATCAAATAAGAAAAGTTTAATTCTCTACACATCACTTTGCTAAGAAACTACTATAGACCTAAAGTTCTTCAATAGCCAATATTGTCTTGGTGTATCCACCCCTACAAATTTCAATGTAATTTTTACCAGCCTGGTGATTGATATTTTTCTATTTTTGAACTTCATTGAGCACATTCTTCTTCAAGGTTTTATATATATAAAAATCCCCATGCTTTCCATATCCTCTGTCATTGGTCTACATATGTTATTATTGGCTTGCAAAATCATTGAGTTTGATTGTAAACTTAGGAGAGAAGTAACACCACACTTACAACCATTCCAAATAAAATACCATGAGGATTTAAAGAGACCACTTACTCATGAAATCGACTCACATGACCATTGATACATGAACATTCATCAATTGCAAAGAATCATAAGAAAAACTCTTCAAGAGAGCACTCTAGCTAGCCATCCATAACATTAAAATAAATATACAAAGAGTTTCCTCCAAAGAGTCTCCAAAATATTTTCAATCAAGATCTAAGGGATTTATTCCACAATCAAAGAATTTAGTTTCCACTCTTCACTCTTCATTTGAGATTTATTAAGAACCCTTAGTGTGCACTTAAAAAGGATCACTCAAACCAAATTGATACTCAAGTTTTAGGCAAGATTTAAAATTTGAAGAAGACATTGGTAGTTTTAGGCACATAGTAGGAAGATTCAGCATAAGAAATGATGTGTCATATATGAATGCATAGTCACCTTGCCCAAGGTGTGCATTTAATGCTCCAAATATGGAAGTTCATGAAAATAAAGAATATCGAAGTTGATATTGTCAAATATTTTCATAATGACAATAAAGACAAGAAAATATTTGCACACAATAACTTTCTACACTATGAAAGATACCAATTGGTTGCCCTATTCTTTTCCATTTGTATTTTTTGGTAAGGTAAATGCTCCTTTTTGAACTGTGGGGAGTTGTTAGCATTCTTTGCATGAGTTATCAAATTTTCTTAAAAGGGTTCACCACATTTTGAGCCCAACTACTCTTCCAACCTTATATCTGGGAGACTTCACCGTATATACTATAGAGATAAAAGTTATGGCCTCAAATTTTATGCATGGGTACCATATGTAGACATTAAAGTCATCCAACAATGAATATTTTGCAAAGTCCATCCCAATACCACATAAACACCAAGGAATGCCAAAATATCTCCAAAATTATACAATAGAGGTTGTTAAGAATTTACTCACTGTTGTAGCAAATTTATATGAATTCCTGAGTGTGGACTTTTGACAAACACTTGCACTGTAGGCTATTTCACATTGTTTGACTGCCCAATTTGCTGTTATGGTATTTTAGATGGATTCTTGAAGTGTTTTAGATGGTTGGATTAGACTTCATGTTCCCTCACTATTATCTTTCATCACAAAAAATATAAATGACAATAGACATCATGGGAACCAAACTCACAATCATTGAATAAGGGAAACATAGCAGAAAAATTACACTTGTTCACTATCAAAAATACTCACAGATTTGGGCCTGTTGTATAATGGTGATAGATCATCTAGCTGCCAGGAGAAGTGAAATTTGTTGTTGCTGTAATAACTATTAGAATCACTTATCAGCCACCTAGGATAGCCTTCCAATCCATGATTTGAGCTATCAAGGGAGTTTTGTGCCTTCCTCTATATGTAAAATGCACCCATCAAGGCTCACGGCCTCCTCCTCCCTTAGAAATCGACCCAACAATGAAAAATCATCCCCCAGAAAGATAAATTGAACCCCCAATGAATGTGTCACTGCCCAACAAGGGGAAACTCGTACCCTAAACCCAAAACCATCTTCTATGAAAAAGAACTTGGCCCCTGTAATTTGGAATACATCTTCTCTTTCCTAGCCTCATCTCCTTCTCCTATCTCGCACGACCTACCTCTTCTCTTCTCTAACGTCCTTCTCCTCCTAGCTTGCAAAACCTACCTCTTCTCTACTCTAATCTCAGCCTTCTCCTCCTTACTCGTGTGAGACTTTGAAATATGTGTTGGACCTTGACCAAGTTTTTAAGTTACTTGGTCATATTTGACCATTTTTGGGACTTCGACAACCTGTCGAAGATGGAGCACCAGATGAAGCAGAGATCAAGGGATCTCGACCCACTTTTGGGTCCCTTTTTGGGTTTTGGGAATATGTAATGGGAAAGGGATGTCTGCCCGTGGGTTTACCCACACTTAGGCCCATTTTGTATGTATACATAGACATATAGGCATCTAGTAGAAGAAAGAAGGGTTGTATTGTATCTATGTGATATAGGCTAAGTGCCAAGAAGGGATCTATGTGATTGAGAGCTTTGTGCATTCTATATAGACTTGCAGATCCTAGTGCAATTCCTTATGTGAATACATAGAAAGATTTGTTTTGAAAGGTAAGGAAGAAGGATCTAGCGGGCTGCACAGATCTTCTGTCCTATGCAAAGTAAGGTTTCCTACATCTTTGTTCTTGTAACCATTTGGCCAATGATAATATAGAAGAAGAGTTGGTGGACGTAGCCCCAGGGTGGGGGTGAACCACATAAATCTATGTGTTATGCTTTGTGCCTTGACTTGTTGTGCTTTCCTCTAATTTTGCTAAGTGATTTGATATATTTAGATGGATATATTTATGCTTTGTGCTTACTAGATATGTATGCATAGTAGATCTGATATGTATGAAGATACTTAGTGATGAACTACTACATCTGACCAATTTACTATTGCTAAGTGCTAAGTTACCTTAGATCTAAGTGACTACTGTGATGCTCTATGCTATCAACGAAGTATAATAAGGACTGAATATTGATGAATAATTGATGCTAAGTGCTCTATAAGCAATATAATCACAGATCTGTGTCCTAGCTAAGGTTGCGGACATTTGAGTCCTGCAACCACCCCTGCCTCTACCTCGGGTGAGACTTCATCTGCTTCACAGTTGTTGCCGAAAGGGATGGTAGTTAGGGTTTTGTTGGTGCACTCTTGTAGCGTTGAACCCTAGGTCTACCCCTGTGCCAACAAATGGTTCCGTTGCTGGGACCTGAAACTGTGATTGCTGGAAACTGAGGAAGAAGAAGCTTTGTGAAAAGATTCATCCTGAAATTGTGGAAGCTCTGTTTGTGGATCTGTGCCCTAGTGCGCAGTAATCCACTTGATCTGAAAAGCTCTGTGCTAAAGAAAGGAAGGATAGATCTGAAGAAAAGAAGTAAGATCTGAATTCTTTGTGCTCTAAGAAAGGTAAAAGTGGAAGTTTCTGAAGAAGAGAGGTCATATCTGCAGAAACGAAGTAAGATCTATAAACTATGTGCTCTAATAAAGGTAAGAATAGTTAAAAGGTCTTAGATCTGGAAGCTTTGTGCTCTATAGAAGTAAAATAAGTGAATTTTTTTGTTTCTAGAGTATGGATATAGGTATGTTTGATAGATTATGTCCTGGCTTGAAAACTAGTGCTCTGATAGATGAAATAAAGCTTGATATGAATAGATATGATAAGAATAGTGATAGATATGTTATACCTATGCATAGAAAGAATGTTTGGAGTAACAAGTGGATGCAGGATCCTAGAAATATTTTTTTGTAGACTAGCTACCATGATCCTAGTGCACAGTATAGAAGGAGGTGGGGATCATTTAAAAGGAAGAGAGGATTAACCCTATGTTATAGTTGCAAAAGACTGGGACATCTAGCTAAGTAATGCCCTGGTGGAAGACCTAGTTGTATTTGTTGCAAAGCCTTGGACCATGAAGTATTGGATTTCCCTAGAATGATTGATAAGCTCGAAAGAATGAATATGAATGAAGAAAACCCTAAGGAAGATCCAGAAATAGTAGAACCCAGACAAGAATCAGAGATGGTATTACTGCAGATGAAAGACACCTTGAATGACCACCGACATGTTAGGCTACCACAGATGTTTAAAGAAAATTAATGCATTGAAGCAAGAATAGGAGACTTCGACATTGACTCTATCCTTGATGAAGAAACACTAGTGAACATTATGCCAGAAAGAACTTGGGAAGCCATAGGGAAGCCTAATATGACCCCTTCATTAGGAGGAATAGGACTATTCAGAGGAAAACTAGTGAACCTATGTGGAAGGCTCACTTAGATATCTATGAATGTCAATGAAACTTTGACAGAAGAAGATTTTGAGATTATCAAGTTTATTGAGGATAGCGCCTCGTTTACTATGTTACCTGGAAAACCTTGGATTGAGAGAGATCAAGCCAGAAAAAAGGAAGAAGAAAAGGTATTACAACAACAAAGATAAGAGCTAAAAGATTTCATGACCAGAAGGATCGCGCAGTTGATTGAAGAGTAGGAGAACAAATCGAAGCTATTTGACACTAGAAGCCCAGATATCAAAAATAAAATAACATTAGAGGAATCACAGAAGATTGAACTATCTATCTCAGATATAGAATAAGTACTATCCCTGAGTCTTAGGAAAGAATCTTAACAGCATGAAGTGACTATGTCCAAGGAAAATAAGAATTAGAATGGGAAAAGAACCAACGAGATGAAGCTCATAGGGAAGAAGGCTAGAAAGCTGAGTAAGAAGAAGGCTAAGATTGAAAGGTTATAGTAGGTTCCCGAGAGTACCTCTCAGAAGGAAAACTTGTAGAATTTCAACTTCACCGAGATATCAGAATAATGACATAGGTCACTTCATCATGGAGAAGCAATATAGCCATTAGAGGCCAATATATCCTTTCGACTGCCACTCTGAAGGGATCGAAAAGCATTGATGGCCCATCACTAGACCATCGTACCATGCCATAATGGACATAACATGAATTAATGAGGCTCATACCCATTGCAAAGAAAACCATTGCCAAGATCACCTATTTATCTCATCGCACCATGACCGAAGAACACTTTTGCCAACTGAGAATTTGAAGCTTGCAGACTAGAAAGTGTATACAGTGATCATCGCGCCCTCATTGTTCATTCTTGAGAAGTTTCTGAGATCATTGTGACCTCGATAATTTATCCCGAGCATGTGTGTATGAAGAGGTGATGAGCACCAGCAGCAGTTGCAATCATATTACAAGATAAAAATCAGATTAATGGTTGGTAAACCTCCTTATTCCAACCAACCTTGTGAAGTTTTCTGATGTAGATAGCCCAGAAGATGCACAGGATACACCCAGACCAGCCAAGATGAAAAAGCCTAAAAAGGCTCATGATGTAGACAACACATCTGTGAAGACTGCATCCATTTCACCAGACAAAGGGGGTGATGGCGAAGAGATTGAAGGTGCAGATATTGAACAATAGAAAGGAGAAGTGCCACCACCTAGGGACGAAGAAGACTCATCGAAGAAAAGGAAGGTTTCACCTCTGAAATATTCCTCCCAGAAGAAACCTAGAACCCCTGTCAGTAAGATACAGAATACCGTCACATTGGATGATTTTAATTTCATCATTGCAGCTGTGCACGATGCTTCACGAGAGGTATTAAAGAAGTAGGAGGCGAAGCAGGAGCATATGTATAATCAAATTGAGATTGAACTCCAAGGAGTGTAGCAGGCACTCCAGTATAGCCACACAGTCTCCACGGTGCCTCTGACAGCAGGAACAGTAGATCCAGGAGATGAGCCAACCCACTTGCACTAGATCACCGATAAAGTTGAAGCTCACCTTCGATGAGCTTAGGAAGAGACATCGAAAGACATCCAGGCTTTGAAACAGGTAAAGGGAGTACTTGTGGAGCAATGTTATGATGCCAAATGAGAAAAAATTGTTCTTCAAGGACAGTGGGACAATGAGAAAGAATAACTACAACAGTTCAAGGAGAAGTTGATCACAGAGAAGCTAGAAGTAAAGGAACTAGTCAACAGAGCACTTCTCTCTGTGACCATCATAGAAGTGAAAGCTGAAGAACGAACTCCACAATAGGTGGAATAGCTAGAAGAAGTGATTAAGAATCTTCAATAGTGCATAACAGACTTGGAATTTCGTACTGTGCCCGAGACCCCTCAGGAAATCAGATACCTAAGAGAGGCAACTACTCACAGCGCAGTTGGAAAAATGAAAGCTCTTGCCTTGGAGTGCAAGAAACTAAGCTCTAGGAGCACTCAGACGTATGAAAACCTCACAGAGAATCCAGAGTTACAAGCTTTGGAGTCACATCTCCAAGAAGTTAAGCAACATGAAAATACATTACAAGCGTAGCTAAAGGCCTTGTCAACAGTCGAGAGAATGAAGAGGTTTCTAGAGAAACACATGGTCCATAAAAAAATCCACATGACCCATACCAAAGTGATGGAAGTCTCTCAATGAATTCAACTAGTGCAAGAGAAGGCATGCCAACTTTTCACTGAAGTTGAAAGCCAATGAGTAGAACTTGAACAAGTTGTGAGTGCAGCAGAACAGTGCCTAGAAAGACTAGTTGATGACACACTCATCCAGGAGGTCACTGAGCAAGAAGCAGTAGCATTGTAGCAGGTCGAAGCAGCTCTAGCCAAGCTCAAGGCATTCGATGCGGAATTTCTTAGACCAGAGTGACTTGGGACGAGTCACAGGTGAGTGTTGGGGGCCTGTTGGCCCTTGACCAAGTTTTGAAGTTACTTGATCATATTTGACCATTTTTGGGACTTCGACAACCTGTTGAATATGGAGTGCCAGACGAAGTAGAGATCAAGCGATCTCGACCCACTTTCGAGTCCCTTTTTGGGTTTTGGGAATATGTAATGGGAAATGGATGTCGACCCATGGGTTTACCCATGGTTAGGCCCATTTTGTATGTATAAATAGACATATAAGCATCTAGTAGAAGAAAGAAGGATTGTATTGTATCTATGTGATATAGGCTAAGTGCCAATAATGGATTTGTGTGATCAAGATCTTTGTGCATTCTATATAGACTTGCAGAGCTTAGTGAAAGTCCCTGTGTGAAGAGATAGAAGGATTTGTGATAAAAGGAAAGGAAGAAGGATCTAGCAGGCTGTGCAGATCTTCTATCCTATGCGAAGTAAGGGTTCCTATGGCTTTGTGCTTGTAACAGATTGGTTGACAATAATATAGAAGAAGATTTGGTGGACGTAGCCCCAGGGTGGGGTTGAACCATGTAAATCTGTGTGTTATGCTTTGTGCCTTAACTTGTTGTTCTTATATTTTCTTTTTCTAAGTGCTTTGATATATTTCGATGGATATATTTATGCTTTGTACTTATTAGATAGGTATGCATAGTAGATCTGATATGTATGAAGATACTTAATGTTGAACTACTGGATCTGAACTGTTTACTGTTGCTAAGTGCTAAGTTACCTTAGATCTAAGTGACTACTGCGATGCTGTCTGCTATCTACAAAGTATAATAAGAACTGAATATTGATGAATAATTGATGTTAAGTGCTCTATAAGCGATATAATCACAGATCTATGTCCCAGCTAAGGTTGCAGAGATTTGAGTCCTACAACCACCCCTTCCTCTACCTCGGGTGAGACTTCATTTTCTTCGCAGGTGTTTCCGAAAGGATCGGTAGTTAGGGTTTTGTTGGTGTGCTCTTGTAGCGTTGAACCCTGGGTCTACCCCTGTGCCAACAATATGTCTTTTGTTTCTTTGTTTTCAAACTTAGGTTTTGTTGTTTGTATTTTTTTGGTATTTTTTTTTTTCATTTTTATTATAGTTATATATAATATATATATTATAATTTACATATTATATAGTATATAGAATTTCACATATGGGTAGATACATTCTTAAGTTTTTCTTAAAAATGAACTTTAGATGGAGAGATATATGAGATGGGAATTTGAACATATAAGAATGGTTCAATTGGATTGTATTGTCATATAAGAACTTCAACCAGTAATAATTGTATACTAGTCTTAAAAATCATGTATACATTCATACTTTATATGACTAGCTCTTGCATAATAAAAATTGTTTTGAATCCACATATCATATCAATTACATCATTTTTTATAAACATTTTTTTTCTTAAAAGGTTAACTAGTTGTCGAACCATTATTGATTTTCCTAGTAAATGTTGAACCCCTTTTTCTTAAAAAGTTAACACGTCTCTCGTATTCCATCCATTAAGAAAGGTAAGAAAAAGGTCAATGACGAGGATGTGGTTATTGGGAACAAAGGTCACAAGGTGTGCATATGTGAGTACATGGTCTTATAAAGAGTCCCACATCATCAATGAACTAGGGTCCTTAGGCATGAGCTATCATAGTGTCATCTCCACAAAAGGGGAAAAGTTATCCAATTGTAAGAAATGGTTTAACATCGACCCATGCACGAAAGAGAGTGTGGTTAAATGATTTGTTGTAAGAAAATTCTAAAGTTGGAGGTAAGGAAATATATAAAAGGTCTTCCCTATAAACATCATATTTTGAAATATTTTATTGTGTATTTCTCTTTAGGAAACTCTTCACTATTGCACCCACCACCTAATTAGATCACCTAGTTTTAATAATAGGTCCAACAATTGATTCTTGGGTATTTAACACTTAGAGGTACCAAACAAGAGCTGATCAGATAGTCCAAACCATAACCAAGAGATAGTCCAAACCAAAATGTAATCTGCTAGCTACAACAGCTGCAACTGCAGCTCTCCTCCAAACTTGTGCACAAACTGGCTAACTACAGTGCACACAAGTGAGCTCTGCAGTTCTGAGAATGTCTACCAGAAAGAAGACTGGCCTCTTGTATTTATACTAATTCTGGCTAATTGCCTGGGCCGTCTTCTCATTCTGGGTGCCTATTTACTTAGTATATAATATTTATACTGGCTGGATTCTTCTCTTGGAGGCTAATAACCTAATAAAAATTATCTGCTTGAGTTGACTTGTCCTAGGGTTATTAGCCAACTCATTATGGTTTCTTATTGCTTCCCAGAATATTCTATTCTCGTCAAGTTTACACGTGGAGGTAAATACCTTCTGCAACTACCATAATATCAACAAATCTCACCCATTGTGATCAAGTTCAACCTAGAGGCTTTGGTTGAATGAACACCTCAAGGCATCTAGAAGGAAATGGATCCAACTCCTGTCACAAGATAAGTAGCATAATTAGTACCAAGTATTGGGTATCAATTGCAACAATGGTGTACACAATGTACTAATCTAATGGTTATGAATTAGATCGCGACCAAAATGAATGTAGAACATGAAAACCATATCCCAAATATGCTTCACAAAGCTTCAAACCCTAGTATATTCACGTGACAAGAAACAAAACCAAGAAATTACAACAATAGGCATGAACAATTAGTTTGAAATAATGCAAAGAATATCTCCATAATGAATAGAAAGATCAAAGATATCACCTATGGAGTAGACTTTTTGAATATGTGGCTCCAAAGCCTCCTTCTTGGGAGGGTCTGTGAATTCCTTGATGTGTATATATCCCGTCCTTGGTTAAGTGATCAAAACACAGAAAACACTATCAAGAGGAAGGAGTCCTGAAGATATCTAGTGTGGTTTTGGCCGCATGTACCTACTATGGATGGGTGGATGGATGGAATTACCTCAGGCCTTTAATTACAGGAAAAGTAGTGGTTAAACACCCTTGACATGGTAATAAAATAGTTGTTAAATATGACAAAATCAAGGCTAGCAATATCAACTAGAGTTTAGAAATTTCCATTGATAACTACTTTCCCTTTCTGAAAAATTTGGGTTAGGAACAATCAAAATTGTGATTTTGATGGGTCAGTGTAGATTTTGGGGGTACCTTTCACATGATGACACACATTTTAGGGCTATTATTTGCAATAACTTTAATGGGTCAAAATTAGGATTTTTCCTAGCAACTTCTAGAGGTCTAGTGGAGGTGGGAAGTGAGGCGAAATGGATAGTAAACATGTTGATAATGGTATATTTCAACAAAAACTTGTGGAAATGTCACAATTGAGTAGTTTTTAGGTGATAACATACTTCCCCATGATGTGTGAAGTTAGGAGGAAATTGTATGACCAAAATACATCACAATTTTATTTGCAATGTGGTCACCTAGTCCATGCCTAAACAAGCATGCAACATCTCATGGAACTCAAAAATTCTACTCATTTAGGTTTTTATGCCATGAGGAGGAATTGGCCAAGAGTCCTTGAAATGGTTTGGGATGCGACTTGCAACTGGGAATATAGCGAATATCGAGATTCGGATTAAGGAACTGTCGACTCCGATGGATTAATGGGATAGAATTTCATCTAGAGCACCCCTCACTCTTGGGTGCCATGCCTTAGAATTTGCAGTACTCAACATTTTCGAGAACTAGTGTTTTGCTCCGTTTGAATCAATGCAACATTTGGATCTAGGCGTCCAATTTAGGAAACCATGCATCGGGAGTGGATGAACATTGTGGTCACCTAGTTCATGCCTAAATAATAATGCAACATCTCATGGAACTCAAAAATGCTACTCTGTTAGGCATTTATGCTAGGAGCAGGAATTGCTAAGAGTCACTAAAATGGTTTGGGATGCGACTTGCAGCTAGGAATAAAACAAAACCTGAGACTCATATTGAGGAACTATCATATTTTTTGGATTCTTGGCATAGGATTTTAGCTAGAGCACCCCTCACTCCCAATTCCAACCCCTCAGAAGTTGTTTTTTTCATCGATTTCGATAACTAGTGTTTTTCTCAGTTTGAAGCAATGCAACATTTGGATTAAAGGATCCAATTTATGAAACCATGCCTCGAGAGACGATGGACAATTTGATCACGTATTCCATGCCTAAACAAGCTTGCATCATCTCACAAAACTAAAAAAATGTTGCTCTGTTAGGTTTTTATGCCCTGAGGAGGAATTGGCCAAGAGTCCTTGAAATGGTTTGGGATGCGAATTTCAACTGGGCATAAAATGAAAATCCATGACTCAGATTGAGGAATCGTTGACTTTGATGGATTCTTGTCATAGGATCTTATCTATATCACCCCTCACACCCAGTTCCAACCCCTTGGAAGTTGTTTTATTCATAGATTTCGATAACTAGTGCTTTGCTTAGTAAGAAGCAATGAAACATTTGTATTTAGGGGTCCAATTTATGAAACCATGCCTCGGGAATGGATGGACAATGTGGTCACCTATTACATGCCTAAAAAATCATGTAGCATTACATGGAACTCAAAAATGTTTCTCTGTTAGGCTTTTATGCCCCGAGGAGGAATTGCCAAGAGTCCCCGAAATGGTTTGGGATGCAACTTGCAACTGGGCATAAAATGAAAAAATGAGACTGAGATTGAGGAACCATCATATTTTTTATATTCCTGGCATAGGATTTTAGCTAGATCACCCCTCACTCTTGGTTCCAACCCCTCAGAAGTTGTTTTTTTCATCGATTTTGATAACTAGTGCTTTGTTCAGTAAGAAGCAATGCAACATTTGGAATTAGGGGTCCAATTTATGAAACCATGCCTCGGGAGAGGATGGAAAACGTGGTAACCTATTCCATGCCTAAACAAGCATGCAACATCTCATTTAACTCAAAAATATTGCTCCATTAGGCTTTTATGCCTCGAGGAGGAATTGCCAAAAGTCCCTGAAATGGTTTGGGATGTGACTTGCAACTGGGCATAAAATGAAAAACGAGACTCGGATTGAGGAACCATCATATTTTTTGGATTCCTGGTATAGGATTTTAGCTAGAGCACCCCTAACTCTTGGTTCCAACCCCTCAGAAGTTGTTTTTTTCATCGCTTTCGATAACTAGTGCTTTGCTCAGTAAGAAGCAATGCAACATTTGGATTTAGGGCTCCAACTTACAAAACCATGCCTTGGGAACAGATGGACAATGTGGTCACCTATTCCATGCCTAAAAAATCATGAATCATGTCATGGAACTCAAAAGTGTTTCTTTGTTAGGGTTTTATGCCCCGAGGAGGAATTACCAAGAGTCCCCGAAATGGTTTGGGATACATAGGAATTGATTCCCTACCCCAAGGGGGATGTGGAAGGAATCAACTCGAGAAGCCTCGATGAACATGTAACAACCTAAGAAGCCCCACTAAATAGGAAAGGAGCTCCAAAGAAATCAAATGAGCTAGTAGAATGGAGGCTCATACCAATGGCTCTAAGAATCGTTGAATCAAGCCAATCAAACCTAAGGAATCACATTTGAGGTTGGATCACTGGAGTATATTTAAATCTCAATAGTGCGATAATGAGTTGGATTTGAGCATGTGTTCTACTTCCAAGTATGATACCAATAAGGACTCTCTCATCATACTAGTCCAAGGAAACCCATCAAGGAGGAGTATGGGGACCAACATACAGAAAATTGCAGCCATATATATGTAATCAAAGAATGAGGTTGGAACATGTGGGGGGAATACATGAAGGGAAACCACTTCTTGAGGACTAATATTGCTAATACATGTCTAATAAACTAGCACAATCAACTAAATAAACCATTAAGTGTATGAATATCCATCTTGTCACATAAAGCACATGTGGGTATGATTCTAGATGTAGTGTTCTAGGTGGCCATATCTTGTCAAGAGTTATTAGTGCCCCTAGTCTTCTTAGATTTACCCCCTTTTTCAAATCCTTTCCAAATTTGGTTAGGGACAATTGGAAATATGTGGAAGATATAGGGGTAGTGCCCATCGGTTGGACAAGGATCAATACCAAATGAGGAGTTGGAATGTAGGGCATAGGAGGGATGGGAATATACAAGTACCATACATGGATCCCCAAGGTAACGTTACATAAAATCAACATAGCGATCATGAGTGTTCTAACTAATACTAGATGGGGGGATAAAAAAGGCACTTGACCAAAAGGATTCCTAAGAGGGGTGCAATAAGTGCCTCAATTTTTGTGCTATTTGACTATTGTACGAACTATAAATCAATGTTGTGTAGTCCAAAAATCCATATTGTATAGATACATTAAATGATGGAGTATCCTTGTCTTGGTTTGCATGCCTTCAATCTTCTTGAGAAGTGTACCCCCCTGCGACAATGTCTCTATCACTTCTTCAACTCTCTCTCTTCAATAGTAAAATTGTTACATTTCATTGTAAGGCATCATGTTTACTGAGGGCTTGAGCCACCACAAAGGAAACATACAAAGAATATTTGTCTCATGAACAAGATATGGTACTATCCATTTGGAGGTTTGGCATAGAGATTGTTCTTATAGACTACACTACATTGCACCATAATGTAAGCCCTTCACTCCTTTCAAACCATGTAACACCATTCAAATTAGAAACAATATTCTTGCGATGGATTAGCTATACTATTGACGAACTTTTTTCATTGATAGTATAGAAAATTCGTTGCAAGATTTTTTACATTCGTCTCTCTTGTGACGATATCAAATGATGCTTGGATTCTTTTCATATTTGGTTTATCAACTTGAAATTAAAATTTGATAATAGTATGAAGACCAGTGGGTTGAAGGAAATAGTGACGATATTAATGAGAAGTGACTCTACTTTGAGTCTAAGTGAAAAGGAATCGTAGGCCATTGAAGAAAGATATATTCCTATTATGAAGAGGAAGTTAAGTGTGACCTAGAAGGTAGATTGAAAACATTACAGGTTAACAAAAATTTGATCAATGTATTGTCATATAAGTTGCATATCAATAAAAATTTAGCTGATTTACCAAAAGAATGAATTTATATATTTGCAAAAACTTTTTTATAAATATTTTTATTCACCAAATTTAATCTCATTTTTTAAATATCTCTGCCTTTCATTAATAAAAGAAATATGGAGATTCCCTATGCCTGTTCT
>JASDQU010502905.1:0-16438 GCA_032191745.1 Picea mariana | reverse complement strand
ATAATGATAATAGGGAATAATTTAGACTTAATCTCTTCACGCTATAGTTATATTCTCGAAAGGAAGTCTTTGAAATTTATTGACAAGGATTACCATTGTTAATTTATGGAGAGATGTTATTTGTTTAATTAGGATTACCTATCAAATGGAGAGATGTTCATTTGTTACATTTAGGTCACTTTGTCGAAGACGGGAACGGTTATAGTGAGCATCACTCTTGCGATGAAAACATAGGTCAATAGTGAGCGTCGCTCTTGCAGCGAAAACACAGACAAAAATTTTCTTCCATCGCAAGAGCGACAAATATGGGGTGTATTTAGATCAAAATTGAAAAAGTGAACTTTTTCTCTTGAAGTTTGCGACGAAAGAGTACTTTCATCGCAAGTAGTCGTCACAATTTTTTCAATATGTAGTAGTGGCAACATTCTTCAAAGTGTCAACCTTTTCCAGCAACACCTTCTTTTCTTCAACCATGTCTCTCACAAAGTGATACTGAACATCAATATGATTTGTCTTCGAATGATAAGTTGGGTTCTTTGCCAGGAAGATTGCACTCTGACTGTCACAATCTAATCTCACTACTTGTTGTACCAACCCAATACCTAAACACAATCTCTGTAACCATACTACTTCCTTTATTGCATGAGTGGCTACCATGTATTCAGCTTCTGTAGTTGAGAATTCCACTACAACATGTCTTTTTCTCATCCAACTGATTCCTCCTCGAAATAGGTTAAACACATACCCACTGCATCAACAAAGCCATGTATGTCCACCACTCTGTCCAATACTAGTCTTCCTTGGTAGCACAATCCATAATTGGTAGTGCCACACAAATATATGAAGACCCTCTTTAATGTTGTCTAATGCTCGTTCCCTGGTTTTGACATATACCTACTCAAAAATCCCATTGCATGTGCAATGTCTAGTCTAGTACAAACCATTGCATATATCAAACTGCCAACTGCACTGGCATACAAAACATGGGACATGTCCTCTTCTTCTTCCAGTGTCTCAGGACACTGATCTGTAGATAAATTTACACCTATAGGAATAGGAACCTTGACCAGTTTACTTCCATGCATATTAAACCTCTGCAATATTGTCTCAACATATTTTCTCTAATTCAACCATAGTTTCCTATTTGCACGATCTCTTTTAATCTCCATTCCCATAATGAAGTTAGAAGCACCGAGATCCTTCATGTCAAATTTGGTGGATAGATGCGATTTCACCTCCTTGATAACATCCATGTTATTTCCTACTAGCAACATGTCATCAACAAACAACACTACATAAATGAAGTGATTACCAACCTACTTGGAATATACATAGTGATCATCCCTCCTTCTCACAAATCCCAATCCAAGGATGTATGTGTCAAACTTTTGGTATGACATCCTAGGTGATTTCTTCAAACCGTAGAGTGACTTCTTTAGCTTACAAACAAACTCTTTCTTTCCCTTCACTACAAAGCCTTATGGCTGCTTCATGTTGATTTCTTCTTCCAGATCCCCATGTAGGAATGTTGTCTACACATCCATCTTTTCCACTTCAAGATCAAAAGCAACAACAATAGATAAAATAAATCTAATAGATGTTAACTTGGCACCAAGAGAAAAAATCTCACCAAAGTCAATTCCCTCTACCTGGGAATAACCTTTTTCTATTAACCAAGATTTGTATTTCTCCACTTTACCTTCTACATTAAACTTCTTCTTAAACAACCATTTGCTACCAACATATTTTTTTCCAGCTGGAAACTCAACTATATCCCATTCCTCATTCTTATCCAAGGCATCCATTTCTTCAACCATGGCCTTCTTCCATAGTTTACTATCCTCTGAATTCACTGCTTCCCTGACAGTTCTAGGATCATCATCAGTAATAGATAAAGAAAAATTGGAATGCAATCAGGTGGAGTATACCTTTTTGGTTGCCCTTTTTCTCTCACTGATCTCCTCAATACCGAAGTATGAGGTTATTCTTCTTCTTCTTCTGCTTCATCTGCTTAAGATGATTGAGATTTTGCATCATCCAACTCAAGCTCTATTTTCTCAGGTTCTTCTTTCCTTGGTAGGAATTCATGTTTGGAAACATATTTTACCTCTCTAAAAACAACATCCTGATTGCAAACACTCTTCTTAGGTTCTAGGTTCCAAATCTTATAACCTTTCACACCATCTTTATAACCAATAAAGATACACTTTTCATATTTTTTATCCAGCTTACTCCTATTTCCCTTTGGAACATGTGCATAAGTATCACAACCAAACACTCTAAGATGTTCAAGAGAGGGTTTATTTCTAGTCCATACCTTGTGTGGAGTTTTATCATCCAACACTGATGAGGTTGATTGATTGACCAGGTAACATGTTGTACCCACTTCCTTTGCCCAGAATTCCTATCCTAACTCGGTACCATTGAGCATACTCCTTGATTTTTCCATCAGTGTCTTGTTCAACCTTTCTGCAACTCCATTCTATTGAGGTGTGTATGGAGTAGTATTCTGCCTTTCTATACCACACTTATTACAAAATTATTTGAATTCATTTCTGTAGAATTCTCCACAATTATCTGTCCTCAATACCTTTATTTTCTTCTCTATCTGATTTTCTACCATAGCCTTAAACTCTTTAAATTTATCAAATACCTCAGATTTCTTTCTAAGAAAATAAATCCATGTGTTCTTTGAAAAATCATCTATGAATGAAACATAATACACATATTTACCTAGTGATGGAACATGCACAGGTCCAAACACATCACTGTGTATAAGATCTAATATCCCCTTTGCTCTTGTAGCACCAGATGAAAATCTTACTCGATTATGTTTTCCATATATGCAATGTTCACAGAAATCAAAATCCCGAGTGAAATTAGACATACCTTCAACCATACCTTTACTGTGTAGTGTTCAAAGGCCCTTTTCTCCAATATGCCCCAGTCTTTGATGCCACAACATGCTCTTATTTCCAGAGACATTATTGGTCTTGTCTTCTTTATTTGTCTGCTTAGGGAAAACAAAATTGTTACACCCATTAGTATAAGTGCTTCACAACAACTTGTACAAAGTTCCACACTGAACACCCCTCATCAACACCATTGCTTCTCATACCATCTTGCAAGTGCCCTTTCCAAATACACTATCCACTCTTTCATCATCCAACTTGCTTACAGTTATTAGGCTGCTAGCTATTTTTGGAATGTGTAGAACCCCAGGGAGAGTTCTAATCCTGCGATATTTTAGCAACAACTTAACCCTTCCACATCCTATGATTTTGGCTGTCAAGTCATCTTCTAGGAATACATCACCACCATCGTATTTTTCATATTCAGAGGACCACTCCCTGTGAGGATTCATATGGTATGATGCACCTGAGTCGATAAACCATACATCATGGTCTGCATGTGTACCTATAGATTCCAAGTAAACATCACCTCCTTCTTCAGTGGAGGTTTTCACCTCTGTGGAAGAGGTACTATCAGATCCCTTTGGTTTATCAACCTTCTTAGAATTGCAATCTTTCTTATAATGCCTCATTTTACCACACTTCCAACATTTCCTCAAATATTTTCTTGGAGACTTAGATCTACCTATAGATTTAGATCTCCCCCCCTCCCCCCAAAGACTTACCAGGATTCTTGTCTTGGGTACGACCTCTTACAGATAAAGCATTTGTGCTATGACCATCCATGATTTTCTGCCTCATCTCTTCAAATAGAAAGGATGCAACTACATCCTCATACTTCAATGTATATTGATTGGTACTACCCAATTGCTACAACTAGATTATCCCAAGAGTCTGGAAAATAACATAACAAAGTAATACACTTATCTTCTTTAGCAATTGTAATATTAATAGAGACAAGTTGACTTACCAGAGTATTAAAGGCATTTATATGTTCTATCACAGAATCTCCATCTTTCATCCTAAGATGATACAACTTCTTTCAAAGAAACAACTTGTTTACCAGGGACTTTGATTGATACAAATTCCCTAACTTATCCCATAGTTCCTTGGTTGTAGATTCTCCCGAGACATTCAACAACACTAAATCTGCCAGTCAAATTCAAATAGTACTCCTTGCTCTTCTGTCCAACTTCTCCCAATATTCCTTTGACATACCAATCCGTTGTGTACTAGTATTTTTTGTACTAGTAGGTTGTGTACCAGTCAACTATGTGCCAGTAGACTGCGTACCAGTAGGTTTTGTACCAGGATCCACATCGATCCATTGTTCTTTGTCTACAAGAAGGTCCTCCATATTGAGCTTCCATATCTCAAAGTTTTTATCGTTGAACTTCTCTATCTCTATTATAGAAGAGATCTCCATTCCTCTTTCTACACTCAAATCTCCACTGCAAAAGCTCCCAATAAACCTAGGTTTATCACAGACCCAAGATAAACTTGATCTATCAAGACCAATCCAAACTCTCAGCAACAAAGGCGTCCCTATGAAGCTAAAAATGAGCTCTGATACCACATGTAAGTTTTAAACCTATGAAGTAAAGAAATGCATATAGATTCTTAAGAAAAACAAAATTAATCAATGGCTCATACACATAGTACACAAAGATTTATACCGGAAACCCTTAATTGGGAGAAAACCTTTCAACACTTCATTATATTAATTTCACCATTCACCATACAATATATATACAATGTTTTTAGGTATTTCGTAGATACCAAAACCCTAATCCCTTAATCCAGGATTAGTTTAGAAAACTCCTAAAAATAGAAAAGTCCACTAGAGGGATCATCAAACACAACTGTCGAATCTGACGCGCCCACACACACACATCAAAGAATATAACACATACCCAACACTTTTTTGTAATGATATTCTTCCATAATCCGTTCTTTGAGATTATGCTCCACACAATATTTTCCACAAGAGATTTTTCAAAGTAGAAAATATTCATCAAACCCCATGTTCCTTCAATCTTACATCTAACTAGTAACTGCCACTTCGCCAAATGAAATCATGTATGTTTTTTATTACCTCTCCACAATTAATCAAAACATAGTTTCCTAATTTTTTCCTGAACACCTTTTGGGATGTGTGCGAAGAGAAACCAATAGATCTGGATTTCCTCCAGCACAAACTTGACTAAGCTCAATATCCCACCATGAGACAACCATTGATAACACTAGAAATTAATTCTACCTTTGATATTATCAATCAATGAGTTCCATTTTTGTATCCACCAGGATTTAGTTTGAAACCATGGTATTTCATACCCTCTTTGAAATCTAATACATTAAATTGAAGATATTGCATATTGGTATGAGTCATTTCTTCCCTTGGACCATTGAAAGTGATAGACAATTTTTGGAAATTTATCTCATACATGTTGCTTTACAAAATAGGTCCAAAATCTCTTTGTAGTTCTTGGGTTTCCTAATAGTTCCATTTGAAAAAATGAGCACGTCATCGAAAAACAATAGGTGAATGATATACTCCACTCCCCCTACTTTGATTCCCAATACTATAACTAGCATTTTTGCATCTGCAATTTCTCGACTTAAGCCTTTTGCCACTAGTAGAAATAAGTAGGGAGACAAAGGACTTGTCAGAGTCCGCTGCTTGAATTGAAAAAAGGCGAAGTTTTTATGTTGATTAAAATTGCAAAAGAGATAGAAGTGATGCATCCCATTATCCAATTCACCACTTGAAGGTTGAAATCGATATGAATTAGGAGAAGCCTCTGTTATTACCAATTGGTTCGTCCTTGGGTAGATCAACTTTCATCATTGTTGCGGTTCTTTTTTTCATTCTAATTATATGCAGTGTTTTTTTAGCAACACCTACAACTTCATGGATAAACTTTCCTTCAAGTAACCCAAATTGTTTTATTGATATTACCTTGGATAGAAACCTTTTCAAGCTCATAGCAATGATTTTTATAGAGGATATTTTTGATGTAATTACATAGGGAGATCGACTTGAAGTCATCAAATGTGGTTGGTTTATCCACTTTAGGAATCAAAGTAATGATTTTTTTGTTAAATGAACTCAACATCTGACCATTTTGTTGCACTTATTCTACCACCCTTAGAAAATCATCACCCAATAAATCAAAGAAGGCAAAATAAAATTCAATGGTCCACCTGTCTGGGCCCTAACTCTTATCCTTTTGGAATGATGAAATTACAAAAAACAATTCTTCCTTTGGAATTTCATAATGAAGTAGTTGATTATCCTAATTAGATACCAAGTTTGGGAGTTAGTAATAACAAACTTTTATGACTTCAACAATATTGGCACGTTGCGGTTATTTATAGAGACTGTCAAAATGATTTTCACCTAGTAGTTCTAGGCTATTAAAACCTCTCATTGTCTCTCCTTCCCCATTATGAAAATCCCAATAGTATTAACATTTTCTTTGTGTCGAGAAAATTGGTGTAATAATTTACTATTTATATTTTCCCAATGCAAGCCACATGGCCCATAATTTTAATCTCCTTTCCTCTTCTCTATCCAACAAAAGTTTTTTCTTCTTATTCTCCCAAGTCATAAGTCTTTCCAACTCCTCTTCATTAAAATTCTTTCCAACATTATCACTCTAAATTTGTGAAATCACCTCCTCTACCGCCCTTAACTGATGTTCATGGATCTTTTTTCTATCCATTTCGCAATCCTTTACCTTATCCTTCACCACTTTCAATGAATTTGCAAATTGTTCATTGGCATATAATTTTTTGGTAGGGTCATAAGAAACCCAATTCTCCTTAACCAGAAGTTGAAAATAAACCTCCACCATCTAGATAGAATTAAATTTCAATGGGCTGGTGGCTTATTGTCTATATGTTCTAATTGAAAAATCAAAGGACAATGATCAGAGAGACCGCCAACTCCAACACAACTATGAAACTTGTCAACTGACTGATGGAGTTTAATTGAAATAAGGAAACCATCTAGTCTCTTTGTCACACACCCAACCCCTGAGTACATTTTTAAGGGATGGGGTATAAATTTTCAGCTTACCTCCAATGAATATGGTATCGAGGACTAATCGCTTTCTCTCGATGGACAGTCTCGATGCATGCTAGACTTCTCAAACTTCAGTTAGGATCCATTCGACACCTAAGGTTCACCAATCCTAGTGGACCCCACTCAACTCATCAACCCATTGAAAATTAACATGCGTCATCACAATGTTGTTCTTAGTCAGCATCAATTCAACATCTCACTGCAGGGTACTTAGGCTTGCACAACTAGAGAATGACAACATTCCCTCTCCTATTGTCCAATTAAAATACTTAATTATTATTTCGCAGAATACTATTATTTGGTAGTTAACTACTTAAACCTCATTAAGGATAATTATTCTCCAAAACTAATTATCCAATAATCAATTGTTTCTTAGCATAATACCCATGGTCTGGTAATTATTGAGGTTTTTACTTTCTCTTTTCCCCTTAGAAGTAGTTTAACACCAACTTAATAAATTAATCATATGATAATTATGAGTAATTATATTATTGCACAATGAGGTTAATTTCTCCATAATATACTTAAGTTTATTAACCTCAATTAAGGTATATAATTCAATTATCTCCGGCACGTAACTACATGAAGAATGTTTAGGTAATTTAACATATACAAATATATGTATATTTATTTATTTACTGGGAAAATGATTAACTATATTCAACCTGATATTTATTATTACAAATTGTCCTTTTATTAATTATATTATAACATAATTATATTTAATTCTATTATAATATGATTAATTTATATCAAAGGAGAAATTAGGATTATTAATATCCATTAATACCTAAGCCTCTAGACTTCGGTGAAGATACCTCCTCAGGCTTCTATGAATATACCCAAATCTCCCAAACGTTGAAATTCCAAAGGGGGTCCCACTTAGGTCATATTATGATGGAATATGATATTAATTATATTACATTATGATGTAAATAAATCACATCAAACATTTATTATAATAAATTACATCAATTATAACCTCATTTAATTTAAATGTGTTTAATATTCATGAAAAAATTGGAATGTGGGGAGGTAGGTTTAGGCCTTTGGCCCTTTTTGCTTGTTCCTTCTATCATCCCCAAACATCCGGAATCCCAAAGCCCCAAACTCCCAAAGGGTCCACACTTCACGTGATCTTGTATCAAATATTAAATTAAACATGGAAAAAGGGTTGGTACTTTATTACGTACCAATATCATAACAAAATTATTTAAAATATATCATATTATATTACATATTTTTGGAGATTGCGTGCAGGTTTACAAGGTCTACAATATTTTATGAATATTTAAAGAGAGAGAGAGAGAGAGAGAGAGAGAGAGAGAGAGAGAGAACTTCGAGTCAATCTCCTTTGGCTCTCCAACACATCCTTTATGCTCAAATATCTCGTAGCCCCGGATTCCTGAAGCTTCGAACTCTAGGAGTCCCGAAGACCATGCGAATGTTAAGGCATTTAGTCACAGGTTATTCCTTGGTGCGGGTTATTCCCTAGTGTGTTTGATTATATATATATATATATATATATATATATATATATATATATATATATATATTCTCCTTAGTCTCAAGTATTTTACGCTATAGGGGATTTAACCTCCATTATAATAATAATAATAATAATAATAATAATAATAATAATAATAATAATATGTATATATACATATATACATATATTTCCATAGTCTTACTTAGTTTTGTTATCTGTAAGATTTAAATGAAATCATTTTCTCTTATAGAAAAATAAGGAAAGAGATTTAATAAAAGTTTATGTTACAAGGAAATGTCTCCATCCCGGAAATTAAAATATAACTATAATCTCTCCCTTCTCGTGGGTAAATGAGTAGAATTTTATTTCCTTATTAGTATCCTTTACTACTCTTACTAAATTTAAGGAAATTGTCCTAATACAAAGATTTACCTCTACAGTAAATTCAGTGTTTCTACCAAGATTTACTGCCCACCAAACTTTAAGGGGATTCTTCCCAAATTTAGGAGATTTAACACAATTTAAACATAAATGTTTATTTATGCCCCAAAGAGAATTTTGAGAAATTTTGTATTTTAATTCATTTAGACCAATTTCATGTTTATGTCCTAATTATTTTTCCTCAATAATTATTTATAAGGACTTTTAATGTTTTCCCATATTTGAGATTATTTTCTAAAGTCCACATAGATTTGATATCCTCTAATTTTTTTGGCATGAGATTCAAGGACATACTAAAATGGAGCACTATTACACAGAAAAATCACTCTCTCTTCTTTCAGAGGTGTTATATATATTTTTGACTATTTAGTCATCAATTCCCAAGCATGCATTAAACTATACAGCACAGTCAACCACAACATCCACTCCCATAAATCTTATTTTAGCAAATAGATAGTCAAAACATAAGGAAATAAATCAAAAGAGCTTTAGCGAAGACATTCTCTTTATTTTGGTTAAATTTCGCAAGTCATTTTGGTCATAAATTAAACTTACACAGTTCTAAAACATAGTATAAATTTTCTCTGATCTAAATACTACAAAGATTTAACCAAATATACTTATCGAGAAACTAGATAGTGATGCAACTACTGAAAGGGGCACCCTTTTCCACCCAACCGTAGCCATGGAAAATCCTAGATGTGTTTATCGCTGGACACCCCTTAGCTAGATCATGGTTCTCTGAGAGAGACTCTTCCTTTTGTTCAACAACAACTAGGGACAGAGGCCACTCTCCTCCTCCCACAAGAACTTGGGAGATCGATTTTCTCTCTACCAAGCAAGGGGGTCTATAATGAGTGCTTCCTCAATCACTCATCTTATTTGCGACCCTGTTTATCAGCTTGGAATGAAAAATTTTCCCAGTAAATTCTTATACCCATAAACAATTTGTTTCTTAGTTCTCTTTAGAACTAGAGAGCTTCACATGCTCTCCCTCTTCAGAAAATGGTCAACAAACTCATCTTCTTTCCTCCTCTCTTCTACCCATGAATTTCCTCTCTTTTCTTGCCTTCCTCAGCAAGATTTTGTGGGTCCAATTCCTAACTTCATGGGTTAGGTTAGGAGGTTTTCAGATGGGTATTCTTCCCATCTCCTTATTGACTCTTGAGGAGGACTTCCCAACTACTAGCTTGGCTGGTAGATTATTTTTTTGGGTTAGATGATTGTTCTGGGTATGAATAATGTAAATCTAGTATAGTACTAGTCTGGTAGGGGTCATCTCAACCATTGTTGGTTCCCCTCACCATCTCTCTCATGCATCATGATCTACGTTGGCAAACCCCTTCAACAGTTATGCAACACTTTCCATTTTATTTAGTAACAAAAATATATACATTACCTTTTATAACAAAAAGGTTCATCCATTCCAACATCCACACATATTTAGTCTACCCATAGTCTTTTAGAAAGTTATAGTTATATTTACAAGTTGGGGGAAACAAGGGTATTACACTTTTCAATTTTCTTTCATTCCCCCGATGATTATTCCTCGAGGTAGGTTTTAGAGAGATAGGGGCCACATTGACCATTCCATTATCTTTGATAAAATGATTCAAGAAACTATCTAGTTTGTCCACACAAGTATTGACTCCCCACACCTCTTCCCTAGACAAAGTAAAATTCAAGTGTCTTCCTATGATGACTAAATCAGAAGTAATAACCTGCGACTTCAAAAACCTATCCCAAAAATGTATTTTATCACCAAAGGGACCATACACATTGACCATTTTAAGGCTATGTCCCAGTTCTTTACAAGTGAGCTCTACGCATAGTCCTGATAAAAAAAAATAATAATTGGTTAGTGACATAGAGTAATTCCACCCACTAGCAAGTCCACCAAATAAACCAATAGAATTAGTTGAAGTAAAATGCCACCCCAGTAAAAACTTTTTTAACCCCCTAATTAGTGACTCACCACCACCTATAGTTTATTGTAACAAGAGCGCATCAATTTTTTCCTTTTCCACCAATCTATGCAATGTTAGGCGCTTACTTTAGCTTCCTAGCCCTCTAATATTCAATGAAAAAATAATAATTGAGAAACCAGTTGGGGGCTATCTGCTTTAAGGACCCCGATGATTAATGTCTACTTGCCTTGTTTGACTTCAATAATTGCCTTCTCCTTTGCTAATTGCAAGTAGGATTTTATTCCTACAAGGTTATGGGAATATTTAGGTTTATTTAAACCTAAACCACCTGACATATTATTAGCTAAAACATTAGGGGGTTTTTTAGGTTTCAATTTATAAGGTCCCCGTCTACGTGAGGTTTTGGAAATATCCTCAACTCTTGTTCCTAAAACATGTTTATCAACTAGAAGATACTCTACCAGGTCATAATCAAAGAATATTGAGGGTTGATCAAACATGCCCTTATTCAAAGACAACATGAGAGGAGAAAGACCCAAAATTTTCTTTCCCTCCTTGAGTTTTTTCAAAATTTTAACCCCCTTAGCAAGAGTAGGCCAAAGATTAGAACCATTCAAAGTGGGAGAACTCATAATAATTGGGGAAGAAGAAGTTAACTTACCGTAATTCCCCCTGGGGTGCTGTGTTGTGGAGGTCTCCAACCTGATGTTGTCCTTAAAAAGGACCAACACATTAGTCTTTTCCACTTCCTCTTGTTATAAGGTATCTAAGATGAAAAATTAATTGCAAGAGGATTCTTGACCACACCATTAATATGTGAATCCATCTCTGACCCGTAGACCTCCATAAGGACTTTGGATGCAATATTGTTTGTGTCTACTAAAGTAAATTCCTATTCGAGTGGGGGGATCGACTGAGGAGTTTCCTTCGAACCAACACCGTCATTATCTTGTTTACTAGATATTTATCCTTATGTACCCTTTTGGGGAAGAGAGGTATATTTTCTCCTTCAAAATTGATTTGTAAATGGTTTGTTACAATCTTTATTAATGTGGTTGTGCTCATGACACCTCATGCACCAAAACATAATAATATGATACTCAAGTACTTGTAAGTGGAATTCACCACTAGATATCACCTCTACAGAATCAAGTAGTCCATCACAAGTGTCTAAATCCAAGAAAATGTGAGCCACAATACAATTAGCACTAGTATTGAAAGAATTGTCAACATAAATTGCTTTCCCCAACCTATTTCCCAATTCTAAGAGGAAGTTGTTTGTTCAATACTCAATGGGAAATCCATGGACTTTAACACAAACTAGGACATTGGTGGTCTTCTCCATCCTGGAATCAATAAAAGGATGCCATGACTTGAGTGAGGTGTATGCCAACCCCTAGAACCAAAAACCTCTTAATATGGCCTCTGCATCACCAAGGGATCGAAACAAAAAGCTTAGACAACCCTTATTAACAAATTTGAAAGTTGGCTTGTATCTGATAATGGGTTTGCATTACTATTGAATCCGATTGTTTAGAGCCTCCAAAGAGATATTATTCCCGAAAAACCTCCCAACTAGTGTCTTGTCAAGAAGCTTTAGAATGTGGTCCATATTGACGTCATCCCCAACAACCATCATGTCAGGCACCCTCTTCTTCCTAATAATCTTAGGGTTACTTTTCTTCTTCTGTAAGCTAAGATCCTTGTTAATTCCATGAACAAAACCTTCTATTAGGATCGATAGGTTGAGAGCCCCTCCAGAAAAACCTAGTTTGCTGATTCTGAATGAGGTCGAAGGGAATAAACAAGTCTCATCTCTAAAAAAAGGTATCGATACTAGGGTCTTTCAGGAATATTGTTTGTGGTGGTACTGTTTTCCAAGACCGAGGAGGTAGATAAAACATACATCCCATGTGACTCGATTGAATAAGCATTGAAGGGAGTTTGGACTTCCTCACCCTAAAATTTATTGAATGCAATGGACATCAACAACTTTTTGTGTTGTAAGACTAGAATTGAGCTCAAGGAAGTGACATAAGAAGGATCTTGATGTGTGAGGGGAAGATAATATTTAGTACCCGTAGATGGACCTGATCCAAGATTTTCCACATACTTAGTCGATGGGACATGATCCAAGATCGTCTTGCCAGGGGCATTTAGGATGGAAGACTCTAGATTCGTACCATCAAAGGAACCCAACAGATGGCTCAAACCTAAAGTTTCGTTGGACAAATTGTTAGAACCCAAGAACTCCAGATGAGTGAGCCTAGATGCTAGGAGAGAAACACTTTCAAATGAACCTCCCTTTCCAGGCACAAAAATGTCTGATTCCTCCAAGGTATCTTCACTGTATTCCATTAGTTGAACACCATTGTCTTCCTCTGGGGCTAGGGTATCTGTGGAAAACCTAGTATTCATGGACAAAACCCTATCCTCCATCCTCACCTCCAAATTATCTCTATATATATGGACATGATGTCAAGCCCACATACCATTCTTATGTCATGGAGTTGACATGTGGCATTTAAAAAAATATTAATAACAAAACAATATTTCAATGTGAGTCATGAATAAAATATTTCAAGATTCACCTTAAGTAAAATCTATACCAACTTTATATAGAGAGAGAGTGAAAACAATTGAAAGAAAAAAAAAATATGAAGTGAAATATTTATATATCTTTGTACAAAGAGAAAGAGAGAAAGTGAAGATCATGAACATAATTCAATGTGGGCCATAAATAAAATATTTCAATGTCCACCTTAAGTAAAACATTTTATAATATTATATCTTAGTTAAAACATTTGAATGATGTGATTCTCATTCTCAGTATGAGGGGGATGTGTAATTCCTCCTATGGTCAACATGGAATTGACATGTGGTATATATATAGTGAACCTTTGTAGATCCATATAACTCTCTCTCTCTCTCTCTCTCACTCACACACACACACACATATATATAATTCTGGCTCTATCATGAAACATCTTTTTAGAGTGCAAAACTCTAGTAAATTTGATGCATGATAAATCCAAAATTAAGATAGATATACACTAGTTATTATAAAAACAATATCTAATATATATATAAGTGAGATACGATTCACATACCAATGCAAATTACCTCAAAGTGCTCAAAGTGAAAGTGATAAAAGTAATGAAAATAAGAACTGAAGAGAATAGATGAGTTGTTCTATTTACATGGTGAGATTTCTAAAGAATGCATTATTACATAAATACATGAACTCTAGTTCTATACCATCTTGAGTGTTATAATATTTGGTGGATGTATTGAGAGGTGAAACGTATAGCCTACTACATGAATATCATAGCTTGTAATAAGGTTAGTAGAGGGAGCCACTATAGTTGTGGATAAGATTATTCCATGGAATAGTAGAATTGTGAACATCTTCACAATAAGTATCATATGGTGATGGTGACGAGGCGAATCTGGAACCTCCTTCACAAATTCCACCTGAAGTTTTTTTCCACGATCCTTTAGTTTTTCCTAGAGGCCTTCTCTTGGGATTAGGACTCTGTCCACCCTTGCTTGTGGTAGAGAACGATGTCAAGTTACAACATGGAGGGAGAACCTGGAGGTGATCCTAGAGGCGAACCTGGAACTTCCTTCATAGATTCCACCTGAAGTTTTTTTCCAGGATCCTTTAATTTTTCCTAGAGTCCTTCTCTTGGGATTAGGACTCTGTCCACCCTTGCTTTACATATTTATTTTAGATTTATTTTAGAGTTTTAGAGTCAGTGATTATTTGCTCTGCATTGCTCTAGTTTTTTTGGGGTTTTAGTGCTTTGGGCCTGTCCTCTTTTTCCCCGGTTTGTCTTCTTGTCCAGCTACCATTGCACAGGAATTGGTGATTTATCCTTGTTTGGCTTTGTTTTCTTTTCCAAAAACTATTACACTGGGATTGGTGGTGAACTTGTCATCTTCCCATATGGTTCTCTCTCTATCCCTGCATTACCCATCATCGCTACTATTGATTATTGTTGGTGGGCCTGTATTGGTCACCAACTTTTACTTGTAATGGATAATCAGTTTAATAATCTTATGCATCCTTCCGATGAAATTATCTAGAGATAGGTGGTTCTTTTTGAAAAAGTGGATTCTCTCGAGAACAGGCTGATGAAAGTTCCCTCCATTTCAAACAACTCTTCCTTTCTCGCTGAGCTCCCTGTTGGATTGATCTCTCCTCCATTGATGGCAGCTAGTGTCCCTATGACTGCTCCCTCTTTCTCTATTAGGCCCTTACCTACTAATAGGCCTTCCTTACAACATGATTGCACAAACCACCCACTTTTTCAGAGTTTCAAAAATCCCCTTCATCCTCATTTCGTGCTGCCTCCTAGAGTCGTAAGGAGTGGAAATCAAATAAAAGAGCCAAGCGTATGGTGCTGGGAGATGGAGTGGGATTAGAAGACCCGTGAAAAATGTCACTCTGCGCTCTTGTGGGTCGTATCTCCTATAAAATTTTAAGAATTCACCCTCTTTAGGACTAGATTAAAACGCATTGGTATCCTCTCTTAGGCTACTCCCCGAAAGTCCTTTATCTCAAAAAAGGATGTCTTCGTTTTAACTGTAAGTCTCATGAGGATGACTAATTGTTATTAAATACACTGTGGGTCTTCAATGGAAGTAGCCTCATACTCAAGCACTGGAGAATGACTTTCAACTCTGACACTGAATATTTTCAGCTCAGACATCTTTGGGTACTACTTCCGGGCCTTCCCCTTTATCTCTGGAATGAAGGAGCCCTTCAAGCTATAGGTGATACTCTGGGCAAGTTCATCGCCTTGGATACCCTATCACTCACTGGTCCTATGAGGAAAATGGGCAGAGTTCTGGTCGAGATGGACATTATTACTGGTTTGCCGAAAACCCTAAAGATCAAATGGAGAGGATGAAAAATATTATAGACACTGGACTATCTTGGATTCTCGTTCCGTTGCAATCGTTGCCAAAAAATTGGTCATCTTCATTGCTCTTTCTCTGGTAAGACTTTCATGGACCTCTATGATGATGCTGACTTGCTCATAAATCCTCCTGACAATATGGATGAAGATCCTTCCCTTACTTTCTTGGAAAATCCCTCTGAACCACCCACCCCTCCCTTACCTGGAAAAACTGAATCTCTGTCATTTAAGCTTAATCAGGATTGTCCTCTCCTTTATAAATCTTTTTTCGTTGTAGAGAAGGAAACCATTAATAACTCCCTTTGGCTAACTTCCTCCTCCTATGCAAATATTCACATTCCTAAAGTTGAGATTTCCCCCCGAGCGCCCTTGCCCCCTTCTTCTATCGTCCCCATTGTAGTCGGCTCCCTTCCTACTAGTGTAGATCCTTCTACTATCCCTACTTCCTCCTCCCTTTCGTTTCCCCTTCCTCCTTCTTCTCTAGTTAATATGCCCACCTCTATTGACTCAGAAGGCTTCCCACTTGTTCTTCCAGGATATTGTTAGGACCACATATTGTACCCTTTTTGCCCATACTTTTTTCCATTGTTATACCCTTCATCACCTGTATTTAGACTTATATTATCATTCCACCTGATCATTCCAAGGTACACAAC
>JASDQU010502904.1:49649-62625 GCA_032191745.1 Picea mariana | reverse complement strand
AACTCAACAAGAGGGATTGGAATCTTGATCTTTTGTAATTCAGCCTCGAAATTAAAAGAATAAGGAGCCTTATCAACAGTTTTATCAGACAATTTTACCTGACTCGAAGGGGCTTCTTGATTCTTCTGCTGTTCGACAAGAGGCTGCCTTTCTGGAGTTTGCTGACTGACAGGGGCAGAAATCTTCTTGGGAGAGGCTGGTGCTTTCTCCTTTGAAGACTTGGTAGGCTGATCTTCTGATGTATGGTCCTTTTGTTTGACAGGGGCAGCAGTCTCTGTAGGAGAAGCTGATGCATCTGCTTGGGCAGCTTTAGATTTAGAGCGGAGGTTGTATCTGTTCTTATCCTCTGCTGTAAAGATGCCATCACCGAGGAGATCATCTTCTGCTTGTTCAGTCATTAACGATTGCTCATAATCTTGTTGTGTGAGATAAGATGCCCCTGTCTCATATCCAACACAATGAATGTCGCCTTCACCATCCTCTTGACCTTCGCCATTGTCTTCATCCATGACTACATTCTGTAGAGGGACTTTTATCCTCTGATCTTCATTAGAATTCCTATCTCTTTCTAAAATATGAGTTTGTGGATTATTTCTTCTATAGGGAAAAGCATTAGGATTTCTGGGGGAAAAGGTGTTTGACTCTTTTTCTTTTGCTGGTGGTTGGTTTTGGACTTTTAGCTTTGACATTTCTGATGTTAGGTTGTCCAACATTTTAGCCATTTTTTCCATTTGATTGTTAGAAGAAGAAGAAGATTCGACAGCAGATTTCTTCTTTTCAGCTCTCCCTTTGAGCTTTTGAGAGGTTGTGATGTTTGATTCAACTTCAAGAGCAACATCTTGCATTAAAGAAAGCATGGCTGACCGTCTTTCTCTAAGGATAAGACAGAACTCTACATCAAAGGCCACAGAAAACGTGATTTTTGCTGATGCATCGCTTGGTTTGATCTCTGCAGGGATCTTACCAAACATCTTGTTGAATCTTTTGATAAAGTCTGAGACTGATTCTCCATCTTTTCTTTTCAAATTTCCGAATTCAGACATGTAGTATAAGAGATCTCGTCTTTCTCCCCAGTACTTCAAGAATGCTGCATCTAACTGCTCAATGCCAATGATTGAATTTGCTGGAAGCTCCTTAAACCATTTTCGGGCTTGGCCATCCAGGCTTTGGAAGAAGACTCTAGTCCATACATCTTCCTCTGAGATATTTATGTTTACTGCATAAGCATAGAATGCTTCAATGTGTTCTTCAGCTATGTATTCCCCTGCTCTGGTAAACTTCGGCATGTATTTTTGGTAGTCACCTGTTGGCATGGCAGATAGGGGGTTTGGCAAGACAAGAAGGGCATATCTGTTTGCCAAGATTTGTTCCATTCTGGTCAAAGGGGCAGCCATGACAGTCTTGGTGATGGATGAATATGAGGAGCTTGTAGGAGACAATGGAGGGGACAGGTAACTCGGAGGAGATGATGGAGGAGATAAATTACCTAAGTTGGAAATGAATGACTGTCTTACTTCACTCTGAACAGCAGTTTCAAAAGTTGATGGGAAATAGGAGGCTTTATAAAACTGGCTGAGCAATGAAGCTAGGTTTTCTTCACCCTTAGAGGATAGATCTTGGATAATTTCCTCAAGGACAAGCAGATTTGTATAAGTGTGCAGAACGCTCTTTGAAGGTTTGCTAGGCGATGAATTAGAAGAAGATGGAGAGGAATGTTATTTTGGATGCGATGAAATTTCAATCTCAAGGGCAAAATCAGTGATATTGGAAGAAAAAGATGGTTCTTCTACCCTAGCAGCTTGAGATGAATTTTTTATTTCTTTTAAATTTTGAATTTCAGCAGGGGTTTCAAAAGACTTTTCAGATATAGAAATATGAGAATCAATTGGAATACCTGGATCAATTGCAGCTGCAGATCCGGAGGCTTGTCTTTGCAATGCTTTACCCTTGCTGATGATTTTTTCTGGATCAGAAACTGATGTCGTCAATGGGCCTTCTGGGTTTGCCCTGGTGTGAGCTCTTTTGGGAGCCACTTCATCAATGGAGTCGCCAGATAGAAAATGTACAACCAAGTGATGTCCAAGCTTTGTCTATCATCAAAGCTGGATCTATGTCATCTCCCAGAGAAGCTAAGCTTCAATCTTCTCTCCCCGGCAACGGCGCCAATTTGTTATCACTCCAAGAAACCCTTTGTGGTTGCAGACCAAAGGTGCTTGGTAACTTAAGAAATGAATGTTTTTGTATTTTGTAAATGTGGATCAATGGGACAACTCAATACAACTTATAGCATTCAAACATGAAAATGATAAACAAATAGACAGTGCTCTCAAAGATTGATTAATCAACAGGTAGCTTTAAAGTGGGTGGAGAACAAATTGTAACTAAACCAGTGCAAAGCAGGGTCTAAGAGACAATCAAGAGACTTATTATCAGGCTATGAGCTAAACAATGGGATAACAGCCATTCAAAGCTTGACAAAACAGATAATAATGCAGAAGAAAGATGGAAAGATGACAATCAAAATTGAAAGGAACCTGTGATCTGTATTAACATAGAAAGTCTGAGTACAAAAAGAGTATTTCTCTATCCAGAATCGAACCATTGTTTGATATCAAAACAGGCATTTATAGTATTTACAAATGGTTACACAGATCCTAAAAACATGGATCTGTCATTTAATAAAAACAATACTATTCTACTTAAACAACTATGAAATTAAAGTCTTCAATAACAGAACTGAGTGTTCGAATTGTCTTTAGCAAACAAAAAATCACCATTTTCTTCCTCCAGCTTCCAGCATCTACGATGTAGTGAAGAAGCATGACACCTGTGCGTGACTGTTCCATTTCCCAATATTTATGGCTGAGTTTTAGGATATGGTTTTGAAAGTGTATCCAAAATTCCTCGAATCCCTGAGGTTGAACTCCTTGCATGCAATTTAATGGTCCATTGATACGTTGGCATATCTTTAAAACAAGTTGGAAATAAACTGTTGCGATTTCATCCTCAAAATCTGCTTGCCCAGCTTTCAACAGCGCAACCGTTTGAAACTTTCACGGGTTAGCTGTTGAAAGCTATCGCTTTCCACAGCTAACGGGTAATGAAATAGTAGCCTAGCGCTGTTGAAAGTCTCGATAGTGCACAAAAAGAGCTTTTTCCTTCAAAATTTACTTCAAACCAAAATTAATTAACATCTGACTTCTCACCTTGCATATTGACTGCCACCTAAGAAAGAACTTTCAGGTCTAGATGAGACCTTTGTTTCAGCTTTTGTTTCAATCCCTTGATCCGCTTCTTGAGGTGTCAGGCAAGCAATCTTAAGATGTTGCAATTTTTAATGAGCTTTTCCTTCCTCTTTTTCTCTTTAACGTTCTCCTTGGCCAATCTTTCGAACGCTGCATTTGTCTTGGCAAAGTTGTCAGACAACTTTTTATATCTATCCTTTATCACTCACTCCAAGACTTCCTGCTGGGCAATCTCCTCCTTGAGATGTTTGATCCTTTGAGATTTATTTGACCTGGGGTGTTTTGACGATTCTCCCTGGTCTGTATGTTTTAATGTTTCATAGTTTTGAGCACATTTTGTTGATTGCTCAGAGCTCTTGATGGCAGGGTACTGATCTTTCTCCTCATATTCTGAATTTGAGTAAGGTAAATTGAGGATGTTCTTCCCTGTACTCTGTTGTGTAGGGTGTCCTGAATCCTGCTGTATAGTTTTCTCTGTAGTCTGATCGAAATTCAATTTCCTATTCAAACTGTGAGGTTTCAATTTAGATACCCTGTCTTCTGAAGGTCCTGACAAGGCCCTTCTTCTTCTTGAGCTTCTCTGAGGAGAGGATTGCTTACCTGCACCTACCATCTGTTCATTTGTAGTCTGGTTCAGGGTTTCAAAACCTTCCCAGAATAGGAAGTGCTCCCAGCTCCTTCCTTGTTGCTTTAATTCTTGCAGAAGAATCAATTTAATGAGGCCTAGGTGACAGAGAGTCGATTTAATGCTCAAAGGTTGAGCTGTAATTCTATTGCAGACTTTAATCAAGCTGTGGTATAAGAAGTAAGGCAAATTGATGGGGGTTTTGCCTGTAAAGTGATCCATCAGTTTAAAGTGGTACATCATCAATTTGTCGTATCTCCCTTCTGAGGTAATGTATAGTTGAATGGCTTTGAATAAATGCTGCCACTCTTCATCCAGATATGAAACGAGCATACCTTTTTTCCAGGCTTTGTGTTTGTACCCATCCTTCAAATAAACCCTGTAATCTAGATTCTTAGGAGCGGTGGTCTTAAACCATTTTTGACCAGTTCTGGGCAATCCTGTAGCTGCGGCAATGACAGCCTCATCCACCTTGATTTCTACAGAGCCAACACGAGCTTTTTTGCCATCAAATGTCGTGGCAAAGGCTTCAGCAGTGGCCTAGTGAGACCCAACTTGTAACCTTTCTGCGAATTCCATGCAACCCGCATTTAAAAAATGCCTCTGAACCTCGGGATGTGATTCCATAAAGGATAAATTATCCAATTCTCATTTAAGTAAATCGCCACCGCGTTTTCTCGCCATCTTGGAGCTCAAACATTTGACAAATATAAACCTTGTAACCGCCTAGTCGAGCTGAGGTTCTATGCTGTTGAAAGCAGTCCGGGCTTCGGCTCTGTTTTGAATTAAATGAAAACTTTGACAATGTTTTGTAAACGGTTTGTGATGCAAGACCTATATTTGATTTGATGGTGTCAGGTCAGCGGTACCTCTCTGTACCTGCATCTCCAAAAACGAACTTGCCATACCGACTGTGATGAACGTTGAGCGTGGTTTTTGGAACGACTTGGAATGCCAGTCACATATGACATGCATGATTTAGTTTCCATGATTGTCCACTCCTATTAGCGCATGCCATGGATTTGCTCTGACGCGAGGGTGATCACACCATCATTGTTTTTCATACGTGGATATCAGCACGTGATTCCCGCTTCGAGCAGCAACAACCCGTGGAGAACGCCTCGGCCAAACGCTCGCTTGACACTTTCACCAGCGCGCGACTCTGCGAAGGAACCCTTGTTAGCTGCTGAAAGTAAGTAATTTCAACAGCGCGCCACTTTGTAGAAGACCCTCCTTAGCTGTTGAAAGTATGTACCTTTGATAGCGCGCCACCCGAAAATTGATTTTTAAAACCTTTTGATTTGACACTTTCAACAACGCGCCAACTGATGAAAAGATCTCTTTAGCTGTTGAAAGTGAACACTTTCCACAACACACAATGAACCTTTTGCAAACATGTTAGCTGTGGAAAGTAAAAAATTACAATTTTGAAAGAGAAGACTTTATGGGTCAATTATTTTCTGAGACACACCAAAACCAAAAATTTCTTCAGCTGTAAAAACTCAAAAAATGACTTGAAGATACTACCTAAAGCTATGATATCTACCCAAAACTCGGCCGAAAGGACGGTTTCATTTTGGGAGTTAACAGATAGCACTGAAAACAAGAAGAAATCCCTGATGTCAAACCCTACCCGGATGAAATACAATGTTGTAGAGGACTTGAGTAAGCTAAGGATAAATGTTGCATTTACAGAAGTGGTAAAGATCCCTCAACAAAGCGAAAATATTTTGAGATTGTTGGATGATCCATCTGGAAAAATGGAGGTTGTTGTTATAATTCTAAAACAAAGACAGAATGCATTAACCATCAAGTTGAGAGGTAAAATCCCACCTTTTTTATATTTCAATTGAAAATCATGATGTTGCACTTCATAATTGTTTAGTTGACACTGGCGTGACCAATATTAATATGCCACTGGCAGTCATGTAGGAATTAGGAATGAGTTGCACCAAATATTATGATACCGGTGAAAGTATATATGCAATTGATTCCAGACAAGTGCCAACTTATGGAGAAATCAAATATTTTTACACTTGGATCACGACGGCTCCCCATATTATTATAGTTTTCAATATTGTTGTGTTAGACCTTCCTCCTGCATATGGAGTTTTTTTAGGAAGAGATTGGTCGTCTATGATTGGAGGATACTTAATGAATTATGGAAGTTGCATGATGCTTCCAAATAAAGGAGGAAAAATGATTAAGGTCCCTAGTGAACCTAGGAAACCATTCTCTTTCAAAAAGAAGGATAATGAACTAATGGAATATTATATAGATGTTGGGATTGGAAACTATGTTATCCTATACATGGAGCATATTCAAGACAAGGAGAAAATTCAAGATATGGAGAATCAAAAGCATTAGTTTGAAGGTTATTGGAGGATTTCATTTGATTGATCTTGCTCAATTTCTAGGAGTGGAGTTGGAATTATCCTTGTAAACCCAAGAAAAATTCTGCATCCACATGTTGCTAGACTTGAATTTGCAAGTACCAATAATGAGGCAGAATATGAAGCTTTGATTCACGAAATGATTCTTGCATAAGAAATGAAGATAGAACATATAATTGTGATAGGAGACTTCTAGCTGGTAATAAATCAAGTTACCCAGAGGTATAAGATTAAAAAACAAAGAATCAATTATATTTCAAAAGAGTTAATGAATTGATGGAAGCCTTCAGCTCTTTCAACATTTATTTCATCTCAAGGGATGAAAATCAGAAGGAAGATTCATTAGCTTTGGTGGCCTCATTGTCAAACCTGAATGATGTTTAGAGAAAAACATATTTTCAAGTAAGAAGAATATTTTGACCTTTTGTACCTGATAATCAGGAGTATTTACAAGTATTTGAGAATGATGAAGAATTGGATTTTTTTTTTATGAATGATGATGAATATGAAGGCAATCACATAACTTTTATCCCGAGTAATTTTATTCAATCTGAGTCTATTTTTACAATATACGATCATGCTAAAAACCTCCTAGAAGAAGCATCACTCCGAAAGGTCCAAGAAACAAGAAAAATTAACATTGTAACTAATAGTTCCCCAAAATATGTCAATTTGGGAGTTGATTACACAACTGATGAAGTTGATCAATATGTCTCATTATTTAAAAAACATATTGATGTGTTTGCATGGAGTTATGATGATTTGAAGGCATATGATTAAACAATATTTCAACATATTATTCCCTTGAGAGAAGGGGCAAAGCCTGTCAAGCAGAAGATAAGGATAATGAACCCCAAATTAAAACCATTGGTAAAGGTTGAACTGGAGAAATTAAAGAAGGGTGGAATAATATACCCCATTAGACATTTTGATTGGCTTTCAAACCTTTTGATAGTAATAAAAAGGACTGGGGAGATCCGGATTTGTGTAGATTTCAGGGATCTTAAAAAATCAAGTGTAAAGTATAATTATCCTTTTCCTAACATGGAGTTTCTTCTCCAACAAGTCACATGATCAACCAACATCTCCATGTTAGATGGTTTTTCTAGGTATAATAAAGTCTTGGTTGCTAAATAAGACAGAGCAAAGATATCCTTCATAACACCTTGGGAGACATATGCATATGATTGGATGCCCTTTGGTTTAAAAAATGCAGGAACTACATTTCAAAGGGATATGGATCATGCTTTTGATGGGTTGATAGGAAAATTCATGGTGGATTATCAAGATGGATTAACATTACACTCAAAAACAAGGAGCAATCACATTCATCACCTGAGGAAATTTTTTTGACAGGTGTAGATTATATGGTGTTTCCTTAAATCCAAAGAAATGCTTATTTGTTGTAACTCAAGGAAAACTATTCGGTCATATTGTGTGCAGGAAAGGAATCTATATAGATCCAGAAAGAATTAAAGTTATAAATGAACTCAACCCCCCATCATCTAATAGAGGAGTTCAATCATTCTTTGGAAAGATTAATTTTGTACGCAGATTTGTCCCTGACTATGCAAGTATTGTGAAGTTGATCAATTTATTATTGGAAAAGGACCAGAGGTTTGAATGGACCGTGGATACAAAAGAATATTTTAATAATATAAAAAAGGAAATCACTACAGCTCTAGTCCTCATTAGCCCATATTTTCAAAGAGACTTCATCATTTATTCGTTCACTATAGAAATGGTTGTTGCATCTATTCTTACTCAGAGGAATACCAAGGGTGAAGAATTGTCAATTAGCTTAATGAGAAAGACCCTTCATGATTATGAATTGACATATTCAGAATTGGAGAAGCAAGCTCTATCTCTTGTGAAAGTGGTGCCGCACTTTCGGTCTTACATACCAAATTCTCATGTCATTGTGTATGTTCCATCCTCTCTTGTGAAGTTGTTTTTAAATCATCAATTGAGAGAAGGAAAATGGGAAAAAAGGCTACAAAATATGTAATAATATGATATTGAAATTAAACCTTTAAAGGTAGTTAAAGGACAGGGTTTATGTATTCTCATTGAAAATAGTGATTGTTTGGATGGAGTGATTTCAATCCCAGTAGGAGAACTCATGGCATATTTATAGTGGTATAGAGATATTGTATTCTACTTGAGGTATGGATAATTTCTAGTCACCATGAACCCTAAAGAGAAAAGAACATTGAAGATGAAGTCTAGTCAATATGTCTTGATTGCGGATATATTGTTCAAGAGGAACTATGATGGTATATTGTTGATATGTGTTGATGAAAGGAAATCTCAAGAATTGATGAAATAATTCCATGAAGGAATATGTCATGGACATTTTGAACCTACCGCCAGTGCCCATAAGATAATAAGAGCTAATTTCTATTGGCCATCAGTTTTTAGAGACTCATATGCTACCATAAGAAAATGTGTATCTTGTCAACAATTTTTAGGGAAAATAAAAAAAATGTAAATGCCATTACAACCTATATCTGTACAAAAACCATTTTTCCAATGGGGGCTTGATGTTGTTGGACCAATAAATCCAAAGTCAAGAAAAGGACACACACACACACACACACACACACACACACACACACACACACACATATATATCCTCACCGCTACAGATTATTTTACAAAGTGGCCAAAAGAAGTGGCATTAAAAAAGGTTGATTTTGAAGAGCTGAATAAGTTTCTCAAAGATAATATTTTTTCAAGGTTCGGTGTCCTAGAAAAACTCATCACTGATAATGGCTCGATTTTCATTAGCTCAAAATTTACAGAATTTTTTGGATAATATGGGATTGTTATGGGGTAGTCATAAAATTATTATCCTCAAGGGAATGGTCTTGAAGAATCCAATAATAAGACACTTATTCAAATATTGAAGAAAACTATTGAAAAGAACCAAAGTAATTGGCATTTGAAGTTGACTAGTGCATTGTGGGCGAGTAAAATGACTTCAAAACACAACATTGGGATATCTCTGTATACAATGGTTTATGGGAAAGAAGAAAACATTCCAATTAGCCTCGAGCTAAATGCCTTGAAGTTTGTAGTTAATACATAGGATGCAAAAGATAGTTCACCTATGAAAAAGAGAGAAAAACCATTTATTGAAATTAGAGAAAGAACGAAGTAAATCCTTGAATAGAACTTCTCAGAGACAACAAAGTATCAAAAGATATTTTGATCATAATGAAACTGTTAAAAAATTTCAAAAGGGAAAAATGGTGTTACTCTAAAACAAAGCTAAGGAGAAACCATCGATGCAAAAAAAAATTAATAACTTTGGATTGGACCATACATCATTGAAAATATCTTTCATTTTAATTCTTATATGATCAAAGATATGAAGGGTAAAATGCTAATGTTGTTTGTTAGTGGAAAACATTTGAAGGGTTTCTTCGCCTAAAATTTTATCATTTCCTTGTACATAAGTTTTCTTTTGTGTAGTTTGTATATCCTTACCTTTGGGGGCTATCATCCCATAGGGGGATATCATCCCACAGTTGGAGCCAGTTGTTGAGATCATTTCCCGTTTCTGGGTTTTTCCTTCCCCACTCTATTTTCCCAACTTATTTTTTCCATTTATTTTCCCTCTTCTACACCTCCCCTTGTTTCCCTCTTTCTTTTATCCCTTCTTCTTTGTTATCGGACTAATTAGTAGGTGCAGACACTAACAGATCCACCTGGATTTAGAACAAAACACGACAGGACATGACTCTTTCCCTAAGTTATGACCATTGAATTAGCTAGTAAGGAGGAACAAGTAACATACCTTTGTATCGCTTCCTTAGGCCTTTGTTTCTCCCGCTTTGCTCCGGTTCTCTCGTGAGGTCAAGACCAAGACAACACAAACCAACCAAAGTGAAGATAGAAAAATTTATTCGATCGTCAACTTATGTGTATGATCAAAGAATTACACAATAAAATGAGAATGAATTTATGGGAAAAGGACATGTCATTGTATCATATTAATTGAAAGTAGAAAATACAACCTGATCACCTTGATGTCACAAGATTCCTTTCGGTGACTCTTGGTTCCAACACACACACTTTCTCTATCCTTGCCTGAAGAAGATCCAATTCCTCTTGATAGACCTACTAGAGTCTCCACGCTTCTGCTCAAGCTGGGTTCTTCACACAATTCCTTCACCAATTCTCCAATCAATCTTGCTTAACTTTTTCCATGAGAATCCTTTCAATATATAGGAGAGGGTGAGATGGTTAGATGGATGAGAATGATCCCATCAAATTAGGGAAACCAGTAAAATGATAACCATTCGAATGCCAACCCATTTTCTAGAAGATTCCCTTCTACAACCCTCGATACTCCATCGCTTTTCCAAGCTNNCTAGGGTGTGAGAATGACACACCCTAGGCTATAAGCATCCTGTGAACTCACTTTGAAAATATGTTTTCTGGAAGGAGATAAATGCCACTTTTCTCAGGAGAAAGTTCTTGTTGGGAGCCTGAGTACACCATTGTTAATGCATCACAAATATGACCAAAATCATGTGTAACATTCTCTCCCTTTCTAGTTACCATACTTAGTCATATTTCATTAATCGACGGTTTCACAGGTTCGCAGACCTTCATCCTAATCTACTTTCCCATCTCATAACTCTGTTGCTACACTGCACTTAGCCATTTTTATTTTTAACTTCGTGAGTTCCCGAGTTCGATCCCTCATCATCCAAGTTTTGTGATCTCCACTTTGCACCCAATGTTCTGTGAGATACATTTTAACCGTCATATTTCTCACGGGTGTCAAGCCCCTAAGTATTTTATTCCTTCTGCATGCAAGTCCGACCGACCACCTTTCTAAACTTAACATATTTTTTTTATCATCCATAACTGCAGGTTCGATTGTTCCTGGGTTGGAGGGTTCATGAAAATATCCATATTCAAACTTTCTCTCATCCATCCCTACCATTCTCTTTCTTTTCCCAATATGCATTAAGTGTTTTTTAATGATGACAATTTTTGTGCAAGCTCTGAAAATATTGTCATAATGGTGAAAGGCTAGAGGAATTATCATTAAATTGCATTAATTCTCCATTTTCCAAGGGATTATATTATTGTCATCTCTCCGAAAAATATTTATTTGAAATCATTAGCCAATTGAATAAATACTCTCATCAACCTATGGTAGAATCATCTGGACAAAACATTTGTGGTGATACTTTAAATATGTTTGGTCGTAAAGACCAGAAATTTTAGTGGTCAAGAGCGTATTCATATTAATCCTCTCTTCCTACACAAAAAGAAATAATTTAGGCAGATGGAATCACTCACGTTGGGTGTGTCCTAAGGTTTTTTACTGTAAGGAACGTGTTTCATGGTGTTTCAAGAGGTATGTGCCAAGCCAGAGAATTATACAACTCCAAGATCATTCTTCGATTTCCCTCTCACTACAAGTTTTTCGCAATATGTTTAAGCTCACATAGACAATGCTTACCTTCAAAGAAGAAGACTATAGAGATTGTTTGAAGAAACATAACAATGGGATTGACCTCCTTCCTAAATTTTTGGAGAATCTTACGTCTATTCCAAAAGACATAACCATGATCTAAGTTGAGTCTTTCAAAAACCCCTATCGAGAAATTGCATGGTTGTTTACCAAGTTGACAGGTCAAGAAATCACTGCTACTATTTCTCGCATGATTTTATATATCCTATATTTTACAGTGAAATAACAAGCCATATTTGACTGGGTAAAACTGATTTCTATCTAAATCTCATCCCATTTATCACACTATAAAAGGACAAAAATTCTTTATGGCTTCTTATCTGATATTCGCTATTGTATATTGTTGTCAATTTCCAAACTTAACCATAAGTAAGAGGGTGAATAGTGAAATATATCTAGTTACCTTTTGGTATTAGGAACTATAGATACATAAGACCCCTCTGTATTTTTATGAATTTTATAATTATTTTGTCTCATTCTTCAAAAGGTTGTTGTTGGGAAAAATTACTCCAAGGATATCTAACCAAACTAACATATTCTTAGAGAAAAAAGGAATGATAGAAAAAATGGAGAATCGCAATGTCATAAGGATATTATGTTCCAAATAAAATCCTTATTTTTTCCCTTATCATGTATGTGACAAATTATTCATCACATAGGTGGCAAGGCAGGATAACTTTTGGCTACATTTTTTCCATGAGAAAAGGAAAAAATTCAATTTATTCCCCTGCCTTGGAATATTGAAGATTTTATTTTCAGAAACATAAATAAAATTGACAAGTTCACAAATCATTTCAACAATGTGAATTTAAAATATGATGAAAAGATAAAGGGCTTTGATCCTAACAAAATCTTTGTAGAACATATGTTTTCAGTGGGATTTAGTAACTCGTTCATCCAAACTATATTGAATGAAGAAGAAGAAGGTAACAACCAAAGTACTCATGTACATGATTTTGGTTACCTAGAAACACTACTAAGTACTAATGATTTTTATAATCAAAAGGGAAAAGGTCCTAGTGAAAGAAGTGTCTAGTCTCTAGTTGTTACTCCCAAAAATACCACATACCGGAGAAATGCTCCAACGATTCACCCAGTTAGAAAGGTTGGCAATAGTAGTTCAAGTGGAGGGGGATAGAAGAATCCTCCTGTTAGAAAAACAGGACCGTGGAGCAATAAAATAAAACAAATGTGGAAAAAAAACACAGAAGATACA
>JASDQU010502904.1:17576-28112 GCA_032191745.1 Picea mariana | reverse complement strand
GATTAAACAGTTAAATGCTTGTTGGAAGGAAAAGATCAAGAATTGAAATAACAATATTCAAGAATGCAACGAATCCATACTAAAAAGAGAATAATGGTTCAAAAGACTCGCAGAGATAGATCTGGCAGAAGCACTGATGAGGTACAAGAACCTAAGTTGATTCTCAATTCAATGTTTATGACAATGAAACAATTTGATGAACAAGTTGAGATATTTGAGGGGTTATCAACTAAAACATTTTATGGCATAGTTGAATATAATGAAGAAAAGATAGAAAATTGGTTGGTTGATTATTATGTAAAAACTCAAGACATCAAGGAGGAAATACATGGAATTTCTCGTAAATTAAGAGACTTGGAAGAAGAATTATTCAATATTAAAATCATTCATGAAATAAATGTTGCACCAATGAAAAACTACATTGAAGATTGGTTTAAAAACGAAATTGACAAACTAACCAAAGAAGGCCAAGAAGCAACAGTTGAGTCAGTTCCTATAAATTTCAATGAGGACAATAAAATGATTGAAGAAAGCAAGTGAATGAGGAGAGAGACCATTATTGTAAGTTCATGTTGATCACATATTACTTTCTTTGTCATTTTTTCATCAAGTTACTCCACTTCTTTGACTATAAAGGTTTAACTGAATTCTGATAGCGTATTCATGTCTTCTTTCTAGGTCTTGTTACTCTATCATCACCCACCATCTTCTTTTCACAACTTACTTCTTGTTTATATTTTCTTTATGGTCTCCGAGAGACCCAATCCTATTCCTAAGGACAAACACATTTAAATTTCAAGGCTTTGTAACAAACTTTATATTTTTCATAAATTCCAAGAGAACTAGTTCGGGATCAATTTTGACTGTATTTTATAAATCTATGTTTTGAGTATAAAATATTTGAGATTGATCTATCCTTTTATTTATTTGATCTCCACTTGTGTTTAGTCTGTTAAAGTTCTCTTATGTGTGCATACCATCTTCTTTTATTTTATGTGATCCAAAATCGTTATTTTAACTATGATGGATGTGAGGAAATTTTACTTATTTTTTTTTTAAATATGTGATGTGTGAGGTTCCTGGGTATCTCTCAGGGACTCTCTTTAAAAAAAAAAACTTTTTTTATTTTATTGCAATCTTTACATTTCTTTGAATTTCACAGTAGACTTTATCAAAGTCCTATATTATTTTGAAAATATAGAATTCTAAGAAAATATTGAAACAAAGAGGAGTACCACCTCTATAAAAATGCAGGGGGATTTATATCCATGTGAGGTTGTCATTTCGTTCCTACATAATTCAAGCATCAACACCCCCTTAGGAAGAAATGGTCCCCATTGCATCAAGTTCATGTGGGATATGGGGAATCTTTTTTTGAATCTAAACCTCTGTGAGCTACGTTCCTTGTTGAAGAAGTTGTCTTTCTTAGCTTATTGAAGGATGTCATGAACCTATTGTTGGAGGGGTTGGATATATTCAACCAATCTAGTTTCATGATCTTCTTGAGTGTGGAAGGAATCTGTTGGTGAAGATGTAGCATGAGGAGCTATATCAATGGGGGCTAATTATTGGAACCCCAAGTATTCATGAAAAAGAGTTGTGTCCAATAGAGCTATGAAGGGCTCTGTTATAGCTTGGATTCATTGGGCAATGCAAAGGCACCCCCATAGGTGAAGCAATAATATCTTCATTTTCTTCTACAATCTTGTCAATCTACTTCTACTATATAGAAATATCTTGGGTTGAGGTTGTAGTGATCGCAATTTCCTTCTGTTCACCTTCTAACTGGATTGTGAAGAGGATAAACTTTACGGTATGAGAGATTACTTTGCGACACTATTTTGTTCAAGACAATAGTCAGAATTACCTCTGGTATCCTATAGAGATGACCCCCAAGAGTAAAAATGACACTATGGGGTCAAGACTCATAAACATCATGACACTCATGTTGATGATTTTTAGCTTCAGGCATGTATTCTCACATAGCCCTAGGTGTTGGGCATGTGGGAATCATTATGGGAACCATATCAAGGTTCGATGAAAACCCACTTGTATTTTTATTTGGGGGCATGATGATGGTATTTTTAGGTTTGTGTTGGGGCTTCACACCCACAAATAAAGCCTAATTTTATGTTGACTTGTGGAGGGGATTCTATGATGACCCCTAAGGATGTGAAATTTCATAAAGAGTAGATCATGTGTCGAGACATGATGGAGCTAGTATAAGTGAGTTTGTACTTGTTCTAGGATGCTTGGTGATTTCAGCAAAGGGAAATTCTGCATGATGGAAAATCTGGCCTAGGGTTGAGGAATCTCTATTTTCTTTTCTTAGCAAGGAAAAGCACACCATACGTGTGGGGGAGAGAGGAAGCCACAGAAGGAAGAAAATTGTACGAGTGGAGTGAATTGTATGGAAGTGTTCGTACATGTTTTCATGCATGTACATGGGTTTTAGTGGGAACAATCGTGTACATACGTGGGTTGTAGTGGAAATAGTCATGTAAATCCATAAAAATATTTTTCTAGACATGTGCTGGTTTGTACAAGTTGACATGTGATGTTAGTAGGTTGTACATGTGGTCTGGAGAAGATTTGTGGGAAGAAGATATTTATAGGGATTTGTTGAGGTTTGGTTTTTTGATTTGTATGGTTATTGGAGTACAAGGTTGTCCTGTTATTTGGTTATATTTGTACTAGCTGAGAGGACAAAGTTTTCCTCATATTTGGTGATATTGTATTGGTTGTGAAGGATGTTTTTTTCCTCAGGATTTATGAATTTGATAAGGTTACAAGAACAAAAATATTGTGGCTCATATGTGTTTATGATTCATTTTGTATATTTTATGTTTCCATTGCATGTCATTTCATTCAATAATTTCCAGTGTAAAATTGTTCAGTGATAATAGCTAGGGTTTTATTGTTAGATCACTAGGAAGCAATTTTCAGATTTGAAAATTAGTCACATAAGAGTGTATTTGAAAATTGACATGGTATCAAATCTTGGTATTTTAAGAGAAGGGGATCATATTTGAGACACATAGTTGCACAGGTGGTTGTAGATTTATTGATCTTGTTCCAGGCAGGTCAGAGGTGATAGCTCTGAGAGGGAGCTACAGTGATGGTTGTAGGTGGAAACAACTTAGATTGTCTCTATTTTGAAACATTAAGTATATTATCCAGACGAGGAGTTGTGGAATATTGCAGCTTGGTGGTGTGGCAGATTGGGAGTTCAGGTGGATTGGCAGAAGGCATGGATCAAAACAGTATGTTGTGTGGTAGATTTCCAACCTTGTGGTTGGACTTTGAGTAGTTTTTCATGATCATTTGTGATGGGTGCAGCTCAAGTGCATTGGCATGGAAAACATGGCTCCACATGTATGTCAATTTGATGAGATAGATTCTTCATTGGGTCAGAGAGTTGAAAATTGTGAAGGTATTCTAGTGTATGAGATATTTGTCCCACAAGGATTAGGACACTTGCATAGATGAATTGTGGTGGTCTATGGTGGACTAGACTGAGTGTCCATCCACAACTCAGGATTGTTCAGAGAGAGGAAACAAGTTGAATTGTAGTGTGTGCATAGAAACAAAGATTTTTTGGTGATTTGGATGATGTACTTGAGCATAATTTCGTTAGATGATCATGACTTGGGTAAGCAGGATGCTTGCCTTGGAGTATTGCATGGTTCTTATACTGTGGGAGCCATCAACACATGAGAAAGGTACAAGACTTGTTCGTGAAATTCACAGTGTCTAACTTAGGTATATACAAGGAGCTTTGTATGAGTACCATGAAGATAGTGCAGGTGTCGTTCCAGATGGATTCATGGGATGTGTTGTGAATGGAAAATTTGTTATGGGTGCTAGGAGTGTGTTCTGGACGATAGGGATTGAGGAGTATGGATATGTAGTGTTGTTTAGAGATGGACATGTGTTATTGGATGTTGAGTTGTTGAATGTAGTTTTGAGTGCTCTTCCCAAGTTTTGGGAACCTTTTTATAAGGGATCTGTGCACGAGAGATATTTCCAAGGGTTGAAAGGATATGGAATGATTGTATCCAAGAGGAGACTCAGTTGATATGGATGGATTGGTGTTGTTTTTTCCTAGATGATCTAGCTTCATATCAACAGTGATTCTTGGACTTAGAGAGGGTAACCTATATAGGTTGAGGGGCCATCCTATGCATGTTATGGCCAGCAAGAGAAGATAAATAGATGAGGGGGAGTAGGTATCTCCATCGGTGGTGACATGGGTGGCCCCACTAGTAACACAAATTCAGAGGAAGAAGGTATCTCTACTAGTGGTGAGGCAGGTGGCCCCACTAGTAGAACAAAGTTCAAAAGGAGTCAACCCTCAGGATTTAGTGGAGGGGAGGCGCTCATTCCCAACAAGAGTTGGACGTAGAAAGCAAGGTGGGAATTTCCTTTCAAATAAATACGATCGGATTTCATTAATTGCGGAGGAGAAACCTCCAAAGACTGTGAATAAGATAGTGGATAGGGAGCATGTAGCTTGAGAGGTTCTGTAGACTCAAAGGGAGTCTGAATTCATAGGGATTTAGTGGATTCATAAGGATTTAGGAGACTCACAGGGAGTTCAACTTCATAGGGAGTCATGAGACTGAGAGAGAGTCATAAATTCAAAGGGATTCCCCCTCAGGTTCAAGTGGGAGAGAGACATCTTTCAGGACTGACGGGTGGGTTTCATGAGTTGAGGAGTTCATATAGAAGGTTTAGAGGAAAGAGTATTCTGGGAGTTGTGTTCCCTCCATGGGAGATTCATTTGTTTTATCAAGTTTCTTTGTAGTGACATAGGTAGCAACCAATTAGGTATATTGGATTGCAGCTGTGATAGTAGACCCAATGCAGAAGATAGAGGTACTCATAGGGTGGGAGACATAGCTACTTATAGGTGATGATGGAGGATGGAATGCCTCCATCACTAAAAGGGAGTGTTTATGTTTCTGTAGCATCAAGAGGCATTACCACTTGTGAAGTGTGGTGAGAATACCTTCATCTCTAAGAGGGAGTGTTGATGTTTTATACCTTTAGGTAGGTATTATCACATGGAACTAGGTGATGGTAATGTGGTAATCATCGTGGGCACCACATCAGACTTTCAGTATGATGAAAACCCCTTTGTATTTTGAGTTTGGGGCTTGGGGGCTTAATGATGGTATTTGTGGGTTTGTGTTGGGATTCACACCCATGGAGGAATCCTAATTTCATGTTGACCTATGGAGGGGATTCTATGATGACCCCTAAGTATTGTATATAAAGGAGAGAGGTCATTGTGACATTTCATATAAATTAGATCATGTGTGGAGACATGATGAAGCTAGCATAAGTGAGTCTACAATTATGCTAGAAGGCTTGGTGATTTCAGCAAGGGGAGATTCCACATGATGGAAAATATGGCCTATGGTTGAAGACTCTATATTTTATTTTCTTGGGAGGGAAAAGCACACCACATGTGTGGGATAGAGAGGTAGCCAAAAAAGGAAGAAAAATATACAAGTTGAGAGAATTGTATGGAAGTGTCTCTACAGGTTTTTGTGCATGTACATGGGTTTCAGTGGGAACAGTCGCATATGTACACAAGCTGCAATGGGAAAAATTGCATACGTACATGGGTTTCAATGGGAATAGTTGCTTACATCTGTAAAAAGGATTTTTTAGGTAGGTGCAGGTCCATACATGCTAACAGGTGACATCCGTAGGTTGTATAGGTGGTCTGTAGAAAATTTGTGGGAACAAGATATTTTCATAGATTTGCTAAGGTTTGGTTTTCTGATTTGTATGGTTATTGGAGGAAAAAGTTGTCCTCAAATTTGGTGATATTTGTATTGGATGAGAGGACAAGGTTTTCCTCAAATTTGATGATATTATATTGGTTGGGAGGGTTAGTTTTTCCCTTAGGATTTCTAAATTTGATAAGGTTACAAGAACATGAATACTCTGTCTCATGTTTGTTAATGATTTGTCTGTGATATTTTGTGTGTTCGCTGCATGTAATTTCAGTCAATAATTTTCAGTGTAAAATTGTTCACTGATAATAGCTAGGGTTTTACTGTTAGATCACTAGGAACAAAATTTCAGATCCGAAAATTAGTCACATAAGAGTGTATGTGATAATTGACAGCTTCCACATATATGACTGGCCTAACAAAACATCACATACTTCCAGTGAGGAAACATCACATAGTACCTCATCCTATATGGGCTTGATATCATAGGACAAGTGGTATCATTAGCTGACATGGAGATCATGTCCTTGATGAAGCCACCCAATGTTGTATGGCTATGGGTGTTGTGTTGTCGAAAAATCCAAGTTCTTGACGACCTCTACTAAGATGAGGTTATTTTGGCTTCTGCTATCAACAATAAAATGTAGTTGAGCTTCCTTCACCCACATATGTGAATGGAAGAGGTGCTCCCACTCCTCAATATCCTTTGGTTCTTCAATGGGTTTTTCATCGATGATATATTTTATTTTATTGTTTTTTGAATCATAGTACAAGTTATGGTTTGAATATTTTTCTTTGAGATCGACCACCAATGGTTTCTTCAAGCGACATTCATCGACATTCTATCAAGGGATTTTGTGTAGGTCATGACACTTTCCAATGTCCTTCTTCATCTTCCATTTACCCTTATTTTATCTTGGCTTGGAATGGTTGCCTTGAGGTTGGTTGTTTTTTGAGTTAGGGTCATCTTTACCATACTTTTGTTGTTGTGGATTTGCAGACCCAAACTCTTTCTTATTTTGCTGCTTAAATTTCTGCTTGTTTTTGGCACCATATCAATAAGCACCTCCCAGTGACGAGATGTCCAAAAAAAACATTTATGTTTGTATGCACCTATGTAGACACCAACAGTATTTTAGAACCATGTGTCACTTGGAGTCTTTGATACCCATCTTGGTACAAAAGGCATGGAAGGTATTTGTGAAATCCAACACTGTTTCATCCCTCTCCTAACATAGTGTGCTCCATATCATGTATTGGTTGTTATAGTTTCCAATAGGGTAATATTTTTCCTTGATAGCATCCATAAAAAAATCTCAAGTGGGTTCAACCTCAAAAAATCTAGACTCCTCTATGGAATTTTGCCCACAGTAAGTTTCCCACCAATTTTTAACACGAGAGACATATTTAAGAACCACAAAGCTAATTGTTTCCCTGTCGAAATTTTTTTGGAAAGATAAATAACCTTCTAGCATATTTAAACACTTTTCCAAATCATTTGTAGTATACCTGGAACAATTATTAGAACAAGAAAATATACTTCCCAAGTAACAAGAACATCAAATATAGAGAGGAAATATAATATTGATACCATAGAAATCTTAGTTCACTTTCCTCTTCGAGGGGAAGACCTCCAAATGAGTAGAGATATCTTAAAATAATCCTCAACAAATTACAATGGAGAGATGCATTCTTTAAATATTGTACACATTATTTTTGTCACCCCTATGATCGTTAATTATGTAAACCTATCCTTTGTCTTTAGAAGGATCAGTGGCCTAAATTCCCGAAGAAAGAAGGGAGAAGAACTTTTCCTGTTAGAAGAAGTTGTATTTTCCTTTGTAAAAACCCTATTAAGGAATATCATCGTAGGATGCACTATACATAGGGTGTGGTGATGCCTGATCATCGCCCTCTGCCCTAAAACTAGTATGTGATGTCTCCGCAGGTTTCCCTATGGCTAGGGTGCGACGATTTTTGTACATGGGAAAAATGAGAATCTTCTTGATGCTTCTAGAAGGATAAGCTTCTATGGTGAGGTGGCCAATGAACGGTTTGGATCTTACTCGCTTTCATGATTTAGTGGGATCATCCTAACCTCCTCACCTTATCCTCTTCAGCTTATAAAAGGAGAGGATCTATCATGGATAAAGTTAGCTTGATGAGGGTTTGAGTTGTTTTGTAGCTTGGAGTTTTTGGAGCTTGTATGTTAGCTTTGATCTTTTCTTTGTCAAGGTAGATTGTGAGTAGCTATCACATCTACAGTCAAAGAATATGTGGATCAGAAGTTTATGGGAAGCAAGGATTTGTTGGAAGGAACCTGACAACATCAAGGCATCCAGTTCTATCTGTCTTCCACATTATTTAATATAGATATATTTTTCTTTCCTATATGAATGTTATTTGTTCATATTGTATGTTTCCTTGATCATGTACATAGTTTCATATCAAATATACTCTATTATTCTTATCTTCGTTGGCTTGTGTTTCATTGCAGATATTTCTTCATAAGCCTTACCAAGGAGCTTGGATTGCATCGACGAAGTCGGATCTTTGATATTTAAAAGGTATGGCCTAGATCCATTTATCATTTGATAATTGAAATCTAAGGAAAGAGTAGTGTATTGTCTTGTTTTGTTCTAGTTTTGTAGTGAATCTAGGAGGATTGTTTTGTGTCTGCACTTAACAATTAGCCCGACAACAATATTTAAGGAGAAAAAATGTGATCATTTCCCTGTCGAAATTGTTTTGGAAAGAGAAATAACCTTCTAGCATATTTAACCACTTTTCCAAACCATTTGTAGTATACCTGGAACAATTATTAGAACAAGCAAATATACTGCCCAAGTAACAAGAACATCAAATATAGAGCAGAAATATAATATCGATGCCATAGAAATATTAGTTCACTTTCCTCTTCGAGGGGGCAACCTCCAAATGAGTAGAGATATATTACAATAATCCTCAACAACTTGTAATGGAGATATGAATTCTTTAAATATTGTTCACAACCAAAAATACCATGGGCCAATACCATGGTTTATCCCTAACTAATTTATAACATTCCACTAACCAAACTTCTAACTACTCGTGGTCTCTATAATGAGGGTTGACCACTTATTACAATGAAAACTAACTAATGAATAAATAAAATGGGTTAGGGATGGATCATAACATGCCCCCCCCCTTTAAAAGTAGCCTTATCCTCAAGGTTGAAGATGTCGAAACTATTGCAAGATGGTGGTTGGTTCCCAATTTGCATCCTCTAGAGATGTGTCCTTCCATTTTATCAATACTTCTTTGATACTTTGTCCTTGCAGGTGACACTCTCTCTTATTGAGGATAAATTCAGGTTGCAGCCAAATGGATCCTTCTTCATCAATTTCAAGTAGAATGGTTTCAACTCAGCAATTATGACCCACCTCTTTCTTCAAACATGAAACATGGAACACTAGGTGTATTTTGGAGGAAGTTGGAAGTGCAAGTTTTTAGGAAATTGGACCAATGCGTTTGAGAATCTGATAGGGGCCATAAAATTTGGGTGCCAAATTGTGGTGGCCCTAAGATTTGGGCGACGTTTTCTTGTAAAGTTGGAGTCTGACAAAAACACAATCACCTTCTTGGAAAACCCTTTCAGAGTGCTCCTAGTCAGCTTGTTGCTTCATATGATTTTGGGCCATTTGGAGGTTTTCCTTTAGAGTCACGAGGATAAGTTCCCTACCTTGCAACAACTTGTTGATAGCCTATAATTTTGATGTGCCCGAAAGATATGAAGTTACTATAGAGTTTTATTGGACATACACCATTTCATATGGTGTAATTTTGGTGGTTGTATGATAAGAAGTATTGTGCCACCATTCCTCTAGTGGTAAACATTCCACCCACTATTGTTGTTCTTCATAAACAAAACAACACAAGTAAGTTTCTGAACACTTATTGACCACTTTATTTTTTCCATCTATCTATGGGTGGTATGTTGTGCTCATGTTCAATTGTGTGCCCTGTAATTTAAAAATTCTTTTCAAAAGGTGTTGGTCAAGGTCGGGTCATGGTCAGATACATTAGATGTTGGCATACCATGCATCTTGAAAATATTATCAATGAAAACTTGTGCAACTAGGGCTGGCATAAAAGGGTGTGGTAAGGCACAAAAATGTGCATTCTTGGAGAGGTTTTCGACCACTGCCATGATGATTAATTTGTTACCCACTTTGGGAAGGCCCACTATAAAGTCCATGGAGATGTCAGTCCAAATAGAAGTTGGAATGGGTAACATCTTGAGGACTCCTAGAGTCTTGACAATCTCCCCTTTATGGTGTTGAAAAATATCACATCCGGTGACAAAGGTGAGGATATACTTCTTCATACCTTCCCATAAAAAAGAGTAGCGAGCACAAGCATAGGTATTTTGGAAGCCCGAGTGACACAGGAGAGAATAATAATGAAACTCATTTAAGATCCTGGGATTGAGTGCTAATTCTGGAGATAGAACCAAGAAATCCTTATATCTGAGTACATTGTCTTGCCAAGTATAGCCAGTGGGAGGGATAGTGTCATCTTGAAGGTGCTGAATTATCTGTGAGATATTGGGATTAGTGAGCCATTTCCATTGAACTTCATTAATCCAATGGGGGATTGGTAATGATAGATCAAAGAGGGAATCTTCATCTTCATATTTTCTAGACAACGTATCTTCCACTATATTGTATTTTCCTTTCTTATAGATGATCGCATAATCATAGCCCAAAATTTTGGTCAACCACTTATTTTGTTCTGGAAGTGACAACCT
>JASDQU010502902.1:3792-44295 GCA_032191745.1 Picea mariana | reverse complement strand
CCCCTATTATGAGATAATTTTAACAATGGGAAGCACATTTCTAACATTCATTTTCTAAACAAATTTTCTTCACAAGAAAGAAAATAAAATAAAATAAATCCTTCTTAGTGAGAAAGTAGTTGTTATATTTATAATGCATTTCAAGACGTGAGATCACATTTAGATAGCTATCCCCTCTTATAAGGGACTTGTGCATAATAATCCATCACAATCCATTGGAATTGCTACTACCAAATATATTTATGGGCGGAAGTGTTTCTTGTTCCCCAAGGGATGCCCCCTTGTCACCAAGCGATCTCTCTAAATCACATCAACTCCTTCCATGGGCACTCTCTTCATTCCTTGTTCTTAATCAACGAGTGTCAACTAATGTAGTTATCACCCCTCTTACTAGAGTTACCAATCCTTCACAAGGTATATGTGAACTCCACTACTTTGGTACGATTAAGTCAACACAACATTTAAACATGATTTGACTCAACATCATATTAGTCAATATACCCCTTTACACAATATGCTATAATTAAACATATGGTCACGATATTTCACTTACGATTCTAAACTTATTTTATAGGTTCACAACATAGGCCCACTTACAGTATCCCTTGAATGTTTATAGGATCATGGAACTAACATAAGCACTCGCTAGAACACTATGTTGTCAATGTCACCATACTAACATGAATAATTATTGAATATAATCCACAATTCTTGCTATGGAAAACTCGACATTACACCATTTCTAGGGTCAAGACTCTTTCCCACCCACACTTAATTACAGAGGCATCTCATGTGTATAAACTATACTCCTAAGCTAGCAAAACTTCCATATATTTTACTCCATATCAATTTCTTCAAAAACAATTGGTAGTGTTTCCATTAATTGACCAAGAGTCATCTAACCATCTTTCTTGGGAAAACAAATGGTGTTGCATAAAACCACATATCTTTTCATCCACAACACATAAGAGTTATGTGGGAGAACCATCATTCCTCTCCACTCATAACAAAAGAACACCAAGATAGATTACAACTTATTGACCTCCTCGCGAAGTCGACCCTTTCATAACTCACATGAAATCAATGTCCCTCTTACAATATCCAAAATAAATAGTAAAATGTATATTTTATTTTACTATCTTTAAATAATAGTACTTTTATCAACACCAAGATAGATTACAACTTATTGACCTCCTCGCGAAGTCGACCCTTTCATAACTCACATGAAATCAATGTCCCTCTTACAATATCCAAAATAAATAGTAAAATGCATATTTTATTTTACTATCTTTAAATAATAGTACTTTTATTAAATTTGGAGATACTTAAATAATAAAAAATTTCATTATTGTGGCCTAGTCCTTTTATTTTATTTTATTTATAATTAACCTTTCATGTTGAGAACTTCAAATATATATATATATATATATATATATATATATATATATATATATATAAAAGTGACTCACACTCATTCTATTAATGATATTTCTCTTTTAAAAGCTTTACTTAAACATTTCAAAACATAATAAAAGCTGATATGGGAAGACATTTAATAAAGTGAAACAAGGTAATATGATTAGTCAAAGTCTTAACATAGGCGCGTAAGCACTCTTGTATAATTTCTTTCTCATTATGATTTATCACATAAAATCTGTCACTTGTCATTACACATTCATTTTCATATTTTTAAAATATTTAATAAATATTACCAAAAGTAATAGGTTATTTATTGACAATTTTATGAAATTGTTTAAAGATAAATTTTATGAGAATAAATAAATATATTATATTTATTTATTTAATTGTTGTGGAAATATGTCCACTATATATAATATCTACATACTATCTATCCACTGTATATTACTATTACCCCATATATAAATATATACACGATTTTACATATTTAATTTAAATTGTAATAAAATTAATTGAAAGTTTTTATAATATAATTTCATAATAAACTAATTCAGGAGCAATCTTTCCTCACTAGTTCCGTTTTTAAAAAAAAAAAAAAACCTGAATTTGATCAAATTCTATATATATATATATAAATATAAAATTTTACATATTTAATTTAAATTATAATAAAATTAATATCTTATATTATAATTTCTAATTGTCCATTTATAAAATTATCTACACTAAATTGAATAAATGTCATCTATAGTGATTAATAGAGTACATTTTTTTGAGTCATGAGTGTGCCCGTACTTATTGCAGTCCACCTACAGTGTGGTTTTAGCTCGGGTTCCTATGACCTTGACTCTCTCAATTTCCCTTTATTTTAATAATATTTTTGTTTGTAGTAACCTTTCACTCCACGACTCTCTCAATTTAAACACTGACAAAATCTTTAAACATCATCAATTTGTGATAAAAGAATCTAGCTACTTTGTCCTTTCATCTTTCCACACGACGTTCATAGTCTGGGCCGTCGTCCATTAAAATGAACCATTTGTCTGATTTGATTGGTTTGATATACAGAACCGAGTTTCCATCCAGGGTTTCACACTGTGAACCACTTGTTTCTTCTCGAGTGGAAGAGAAAGAGGGAGAATGAAGGTCTCCGATGGCACTCCTTTCTCACTCTCTTTCTGAGGCGGTGAAATGTACATGAACAAATGAGATTCCTCTGTTCGCATCACAATGCCGCTGTGGCTGTTTGGCTTTAAAAAAAAAGAAAAAACCTTCGAAGTCACCCAAGGAACTGATATCGATTATCGATTCATAGGGACAAGCAGGTGTACATTTTCCATGATGCAGTGGTCCATTCTGCTCGTTTTGCTATTGCTTCTTCTGCTATGCTCGGCACAGGGGTGAATTATTCTCCAGGGATCCTCGACGGGAATCGATCGCAGACCAGAAAAAAATATAAAAGATAATTGGAAAGGCGAACAGGAAAATTAGACACCAAGGAGAGCCGTGTTGGTGAAAACTTTACTTTATAAAAGCGGTAAAATATATCAGGGCATAAGCATCCAATGCGTTTTGCTTGGAATTCGATTTTAAAATTAGGAATCGAAGATGCGTATGCGAGTATGGAAGTGGTATGCGAGTTATAAGCTCTGGACTACTATGGGGTACTGGATACATCGGTGCTCAGTATGTCAACTTCTTAACCTGAAAACACTGCCATCTACATTCTCATGATAAAGAGGGAAAAAGCTTCAAAATAGATTGGAAAAGAGTCGCATCTACTAGTATGTTTGGTTTTGCCTTTGTAGGACCAGTTGGTCACTTATGGTACGAGGGATTAGAGAATATAACAAGACATTCTTTACGGTACCGGCCCAATTCTTGGCAGTTTGTTACTGCTAAGTTGGCTGCAGATTCTCTTCTTTTTGGCCCTGTGCATTTGCTTACATTTTATTTGTTGGTGAAAAATGTAAACAATGTGAACGTCAACACTTCCTAGTTCATTTTTCACGCAGCTTGAACCAATCATAACATTCTCAATTAATTCTGCATTGCATCAATCATTATGCTGTCAATTCCGCGGCCTGGTTTGCCATGAGATTTGAATTCGTTGAGAAATGGGGAAGCCCGTACTGAAGAGGATATTTTCTCCAGAGGGAGGAGAATATATGCTCATAGAGAGGGGTACTCTACAGGAAGAGCTCGCCCTACAACCCGTGATCAAGTCCAAGAAGAAGGCTGGCTCTCGGCTATGGATGCGCTTTGATGCAGCTGGGAATTCGGAGGTGCTCGAATGCGATAAACAAATGATAATGAAACACTTATCAATTCCTGCAAGGGATTTGAGGATCCTGGGTCCCATCTTTTCCCATTCATCAAACATTCTCGCAAGGGAGAAAGCCATGGTGGTTAATTTGGAATTTATAAAGGCCATTGTTACTGTTGAAGAGGTCTTCTTGAACCATGTCGTTCTTCCATTTGTGGATCAACTTAGGAAACAACTTCCTCTCAAAATCCCATCAAGAATTCGGAAAATCCATCATATAGATCAACAAGAAAGACATGGTACCTCTTCCACAACTTCACCTCGACAGTGGCTGCATGTCCCAGAAGCAGCAGAAGAGATGAAACATGAACTTCCTTTCGAGTTCCGTGTGCTGGAAATAGCTTTGGAGGTGGTTTGCACCTACATGGACTCAAATGTTGAAGAACTTGAATGAGAGGCTTATCCTATATTGGATGAACTTTCCAGAAATGTTAGTACCAAAAACCTTGAGCACGTGAGAAGCTTGAAAAACAATCTCACTCGTCTCCTTGCTCGGGTCAAGAAGGTAACCTTGACATTTTTTATGGTTGTTTACGGTTGTATAAATTCATTGTGTGTTATATGCACTAACTTTATGAGGGGAATAAATGTGTGGAAATAAATATTTTGGTAATCTTTGTGGGAGATGCATTAGGTGATTCATGGTTGTCTTCTTGGTAGAGATTCAAAATGAAAATGAAATAAAAGCTAAGAATTCAATAAACAAATATATAGATCAAAAATAAGAATCCAGGGTCATGGGAGCGAGATTGGTGAACGTTGTATCTTATGGAGTCAATAGGAGGACAATGGGTGGAGCTGCCACACTATTCAAATATTGATAATCCATGTATGGGTGCTCAGTGGTGGAAATGAAAGATTAGACAGAGCTCAGTTTTTTTTGTAAACTCTGCTTCTTTAGTCGCTTTCTTATTCCATATGGTGATATCATTGTGAGTTTATCAGAACTGATATTATTACATTTTTAATATTTATTTGCACTTCAATGGTAACATGCTCTCAGTTGTTGATTTTCTTTCCCTAAAAAAATGGTTCAGTGGATTTGCTTTAGCCTGTACCATGTGGTATTCAAATTTGCTCCTTATTCATTGAAATTCTGTTTTTTAGGGTCTCTATTTTCACAGGGAACATTTGACTAAAAAAATTGAGATAAGTGGGTGTCTTTTCTTTTCAGGCAAGTCATCTGCTGAAAGTGGGAGCCTCTTTCTCCAGGAATACATGGTTCCTGGGACTTCGAAAGGATTTTACATTTTTGATAGTAGAGTCTTGTTAGAAAATGTTGCTGAGCATTTTCCTATCCTGGAAAATTGGATGTTTAATGGTATACAACATTGAGAAATGGTTCTAAGGTTATCTGATGACACCACTAAAAGAATGTTTATGAAGCATAAGGCATGTGACGAACCTGATAATTTCAGTAAAATAAGGAAAGTCAATTTTGTGATATTTGTTATGAGTGCCTTTTCTGTTTTCCAAATCATGGAAAATGATGATACACTTGCTTCTGATACACTGCTGAAACTTTTCGGCTGCCCATATCTTTCATTTAAAGGTATAAATTCTCATGAATTCCTTTTCCTTTTTTTTTTACCTGATTTGCAACAACTGTATCTAATCTTTTTGCTGTGACTGGATTCATGCTAGATGCTTTTTTTTTTTTTGTTGAACTCAGAAAATGAAATTTTATTATATTCCAGTAGTAGTATATGGACCTGGTTATACCCATAGGGCTACATGCTACCTGATATTCAAGCTTCCCGCTATCTAGTTTTGCTATGTTGACTGACAACAGATTTCAAAATTGATGCTTAAAATCCATCAATGTAAGACAAAAACAATTCAAAGAAGATGGTGCCCCGTTCCCTTACAAAGCACAAAGATATGGAACCATGATCCATACACCATTTCTTTATATTGAAGATTTCCTGTTTTCACAAAAGAAAACGAAACCCATACGAAAGCATAAAACTGAGTTACTGGATTTATCACCCTAGACTGAAGATCTAGGATCTGGTATGGATTGGATCCCTTGATCTGCATTGGATTCTGTAGGATCCAAAAGATTTTTCTGAGGGATACGTGTTTACAGGACCTGTTCCTTCGTGCAGCAAGAAACAAATACTGCAAAAAAAATGAAATTCAAGTTTGGCCCACATTTTTTTTGTTTTTTTTTTTCTTCTCCCACTGATGAGCACAAGTGCATTTAGAACCCTGAATCACCTCATTTTTTTTTCTTTCATGTTGGGGAACAAGTTTGGAGAGCAAGTAGCGAGGTTTGGAGAGCTGAACAACTTAGAGTGAGCAAAATTAGCATGTTTGGGCATTAATTTTGTCTGCAGGTGCCCGTAGAAGAGTTTATTAGCTGTGAGTGAGAGGGTTTAGTGTTTTTTTTTTTTTTTACAAAGACAAAATCCCAACGTTGTGGGTGGTCAATCCTAGGTTTCATTTTTGAAACCGAGCTCTGATACCATGTGTAGAGCCTGTTTATTTTCAAGACTCAAAATAATTAAAAGTTTTCTAAAATTTAGTTTAGAATTTCTTTTAATAATTTTCTTATACTTGGGATAAACCAGGAATAAAGAGTAACAACAGAATAATGATAACAACAGAATAATATCATCAAAAACAACATAATAATGATAACACCATCAAAAAAATAATGATAACAACAAAAACATAATAATGATAAACACGACATAATATATACCTCTACCTGCAGGTTGGTTATCTAGTCCCTTTTTTGTTTGATCCTATTCTTGTTCTTGCGCAGACTAAATATTAACCTTCCAACCAACTAGGAAAAACCTCTCTGGTTCCCTAGCTGCAGGAATCCTTACGGTTTCCTGGCCCTCGAGCCCAAAATTCCCAGCAACAACAGTGCCCTGTGAGAGTTCCCCAAAACAATTCTTCCCAATTCCTCCTCCTCCTCCATCTTTCAGAAATTCAGAAATTCTCAAACCAAAAATGAGATCATCTTCCAAGTTCTCCCCTTCTTCCTTATCCTCCTCTCTCAAATATCCCTCATAAATTCCCAACAACCTTATCCCCTCATTAATTCCCCAACAACCTTATCCCCCCATTAAATACTTCACTCACCTTTTAATAATAAAATAATAAAAGACTCATTTAATATATTTTAATAATTAATTAAATTTAAACTAGCAACTATGATAAAATTAATCAGTTTGGGTTGTTACACTCGAGCCTTTCGCTCATTAATGACAATCTCTATGGTTCTTGCATGATGAAAAGTTAGCATTGAAGATTACTAATTCATACTTAGAAAGAAGTGTGAAGCTGGCGAGGAGGACAAAGAGCGATTAAGGATTGGAGATTTTGTGAACTCGCCAACCCAATGACTCGCAAAAGACATTCCATGATGTTTGAAATGAACACTCGATGGGGATAATATAACCCTCTACAAATCTTGGTTTGATGCATATTAATGGGACATCTCCTCGAGCCTTTCGCTCATTAATGACAATCTTTACGGTTCCGGCATGATGAGTTGTTATCATTAAATATTACTAATTGTATATTTAGAAAGAAGTGCAAAGGTGGCGGGAATGGGAAAGAACAATTAAGCAATGGCTAAGTATGGAAAGTGGTAAGTCAGGCTTCAAAATAGGGTCACAAGGGATACTCAGGAGAGGTGAGGGCCCGACGGTCAAATTGTATGTCTCAGAACTTTTGAGGGAAAAATGTGTAACATGGAAGAAGGCATGATGGGGCAGTCCAATGATCAATTTGTATATCATGAAACTCCCGGTGTTGTTTGTAGGTCACAGAACAATGGAAGCACAATCTTGAGCCCTCCTGTCCAAGAACCTGTAATAAAAAAAGTGGCTAAGTATGGAATGGGGGAGCGGTCGATCAGACTCGTTTTCGGTAATATATTGAATTTTGTAATGGATATCCCATTACTTGGCAATATATTTTTTGCATGTTTCTGGAGAAGTTGTGTAGGGATAGTCAGTGTGACTGTCTCCTTGAGCCTTTCACTTATTAATGGCAATCTTTACGGTTGTTGCATGATGAGTTGTTAGAATTAAAAACTACAAATTGCATACTTGGAAAGAAGTGCGAAGGTGGCCGGCACGGGAAACAATGATTAAGAATTTGAGATTTTGTGAACCTGCCAACCAGACGATAAGCGAAAGAGATTCCAAGAAATGGCCAAGTATGGAAAGCGATTGGCTAGGCTTCAAAATAGGGTGACAAGGGATCCTCAGAAGACGTGAGGGCCCGACGGTCAAATTGTATGTCTCAGAACTTTTGAGTTCAAAATGTGTAACACAAAAGAGGGCATGATGGGGGAGTCTGACAGTCAATTTGTATATCGTGGAACTCTGGGTGTTGTTTGTAGGTCACAGAACAATGGAAGTGCAATCTAGAGCCTGCCTGCCCAGGAACCCGCGATAAAAAAAGTGGCTAAGTATGGAATGGGGAAGCGGTCGGTCGAAGTTGTGATATAAAAGCATGAGTGGAAATGTGAACCCATGAGTCCTCCAACCCGTGCACTTAGACATTTTCTGAAAAACGACTAAGTAACTAGAAAGAGAAAGTAGAGGGGAAAAAGAAAGGGGAATTCGGTTAAGTATAGAAGAGGGAAAATAAGGGGATAAAAGAGAGTGAGAAAATAGAAAAGGGGACGGAAGCAGGAATTGGTCTCAAACAAGCCCCATTGTTGCAAAATAACCATTTTCTAGTCCAATATTTTATTCACATACTCGTTTTGTATTATGTTTGTATCATTAAAAAGGGTGTGAGAAAATGCAAATATAAACTATAACTTGATTTTTGTCTATAACTATGTATAGTTGATTTACAAGCGCTATTGATGTTTGGCTTTTGTATATAACAGTGGGTTAGCATAATTTTGCATTCTTACTGTGATAAGGCCTTAAAAAAACTAGAATAAGTAACAATTTTTTCCAATTCAATTCACACAAAAAAATTCTCTAATTCCATAATATTCATCTTTGTCGATCCGATAATAGGGAGGTCGATTTGGTAGATTGGGCTATTGGTCATTTTAGACGACTGGGATGCGTAAGATAATGCTTTAATGAAGATTTGTTTTTATTGCAACCTATGGGAGTAATTGTGTTTTTGATACATTGTTTAATGCCTTGAAATATTATTTTAAGTATTAAACTTCTTGCAACAAATTATTCATTGAATGGTTTGTTGTTTCCCTCTATTATTTCACTTGCCTGTCGTTAATCTGCTACAACCAAGGATAATTCTCATCCATAGCATATTTGCAATTTGACCATGCTTTTGTCTTAGTGAAACAAACCTCCAACTCACCAACAAATTCAAAAGAACGACCATTTCAAAATTTCGGTGCCCTAGCTCTGCCCTTTAGCACTTAGGTGCAGACTTTAGGAGCAACAATAACTATGAAGTCAATTAGATAGATCTACACGATCTTCAATCAAAGAATAGAGAAAGTGAGTCATAGTTATACTTTCCAAGATGTGTTTTCATAAGAGAAGCATTGAAAAGCTACAGAGAAATCAATGGAGGGTTGTTGAAATAAACTTATTTTATTGTCAACTTGACCATAAGTATAACAAAGACGAACTTGAATTTTAATTTTGTGGTTGATATCATAGCCCCATTTGACTTCAACTAGCATATATCATTTATTTTCAAAATATTTGCGAAGAAGAATTTTGGTAATAAAGTAAAAGTTGTCAAATAGAGGTCAGGGGATGGACAACCAATAGTATGCTTCCTTCTCAAGTGAATGAATCAAGGAAGTGAAAGGGAAATAAGAGATCGTTCACTCAATAATTTTGAGATGAGAATGAAACTTCTTGTGCGGGGCCCCAACTCCCGCATCGTGAATTAGTGTTGCTATGTTTTATCTACATTACAAATGGAATTGAATGTTGGTTTGAAACTGTGTGTGAAATTCATTTATGTTTCCATAGAAGCCTCATGTGATCGATACAATGCATTGTCACATAATTTTTCCATGCTTAATATTTGATCAAATTACTTGAGTCAATACAATATTTAAGAATTACAAGACTATCGAACCATGCAAATGAGAAGAGGTGTTAAATCCAACAAAGAAGCTCCAACCAAGATTCCAAGGCAATTTTTTAATAGTAAATCTATAAGAAAAATAGTGGGTAATATATATTTATCCATAGACATTGGATTGAGTTCTTTGCACCGAAACATTGAACATACTTGTCATAAATATAGGTGGAGGAGTTACAAAAAAAAACATGCATACAATTTTTTGTTGTTCATCTAGTGCAACAACATGTAGAAGGCATCGAAAAGATCTTGAACATGCATACAAAACTGAGTATCATGTTTTTTTAGGAACTCCTTGCAATCTTCTCCTATGAAGGTCAATGTTGGCTTCGATAATCTCAACATCTTGCGGAAGACCTGAGGTGACAAAGAAACAAGAGAGTGGTCCTGCAGTGGAATAATTCTTTGGCTTGAAATATATCTCTTGACGCACCAAGAGACCACCTCCTTACAGTCAAAGACTTCAGGGACACAATCTGCACGAGCAATTCCAGAGGTCCAAATTACTTCGTTTTGGGCAAAAGGGGATGAGTAGTAAGAATATGCCTTGGACCATTGGAAGTTCTGGTCCTCACGCCCGAAGATGTTCACTGTATCTCCACAGAGCATGACACTGGTCCCGCAATTGAATAATTGTTTGGATTGATATATATCTCTTGGCGCACCAAGAGACCATCTCCTTATAGTCAAAGACTTCAGGGACAGCTTGCACGAGCAATTCCAGACGTCCAAATTACTTCCTTTTGGGCGGAAGGGGATGAGTAGTAAGAATATGCCCTAGACCACTAGACGTTTCGGTCATCATGCACGAAGGTGTTTACTGTATCTCCACATAATTATTGTCGAGCTGCTGCCATAAGTTGACGAGAACATTCATTTGCTCAAGATGATATTTGAAATGAACATTCAGAAGGGATAATATAACCCTTCACAAATCTTGGTTTAATGTGTATCAATGGGAGATATCCTTGAGCCTTTTGCTGATTAATGATAATGTCTACGGTTCCTGCATAATGAGTTGTTACCATTAAATCTTAATAATTGCATACTTAGAAAGAAGTGCGAAGGTGGTGGGGACGACAAAGAGCGATTAAGGATTGGAGATTTCATGAAGCCGCCAACCCGACGACATGCAAAAGAGATTCCATGATGTTTGAAATGAACACTCAAAAGGGATAATATAACCCTCCACAAATCTTGGTTTGATGCATATTAATGGGAGATCTCCTCGAGCCTTTTGCTCATTAATGACAATATTTACGGTCCCTACATGATGAGTTGTTAGCATTAAAGCTTAATAATTGCAAACTTAGAAAGAAGTGTGAAGGTGGCAGGGACGACGAAGAGTGATTAAGGATTGGAGATTTCGTGAACCCGCCAACTCGACGACCCGTGAAAGAGATTCCAAGAAATGGCCAAGTATGGAAAGCAGTTGGTTGGGCTTCAAAATAGGGTCACAAGTTATACTCAGGAGATGTGAGGGCCCGACGGTAAAATCGCATGTCTCCGAACTTTTGAATGCAAAATGTGTAACACAGAACAGGGCATGCTGGCAGAGTTTGGTAGTCAATTTGTATATCACGGAACTCTAGGTGTTGTTTGTAGGTCGTGGAACAATGGAAGCACAATGTTGAGCGCACCTACCTGGGAACCAACGATAAAAAAAGTGGCTAAGTATGGAACAAGGAAGCGGTCGACGGACTCGTGATATAAAAACATGAGACATTTTCAAAAAAACGACTAAGTAACCAGAAAGGGAAAGTAGAGGGGGAAAATAAAGGTGAATTTGGTTGTCAATTTGTGTATCGGGTAAATCCGGGTGTTGTTTGTAGGGTGCAGAACAATGGAAGCACAATCTCGAGCCCGCCTGGCCGGGAACCCGCGATCGAAAAAGTGGTTGAGTATGGAATGGGGAAGCGGTCGATGGGACTTATTATATAAAAGCATGAGTGGAAATGTGAGTGCGTGAATCCGCCAACCCGCGCACTTAGACATTTTCCGAAAAACGACTAAGTAACCAGAAAGGGAAAGTAGAGGGGAAAAATAAAGGGGAGGGAAATTTTCAGAAGCGGGAATTGGTCTTAACAAAGCCCCATTTATGGTCTTAACAACAACTATGAAGTGCATTAGACAGCTGTACAGGATTTTCAATCAAGGAATATAGAAAATGAGTCATAGTTATACTTTCCAGGATGTGTTTGCATAAGAGAAGCATCGAAAAGTTACAAAAAAATTAATGGAGGGTTGTTCAAGTAAAATTATTGTACTGTCAACTTGACCGTAAGTATAACAACGACGAATTTGAATTTTAATTTTGTGTGGTTGATATCATAGTACCATTCGACTTCAACTAGCATATATCCTTTTATTTCAAAATATTTCTGAAGAAGAATTTTGGTAATTTCTGTAAATGTGTTGAAACTACACAGAATAGATCTAGCTAAACAATAATATACACATTTGCAGAGAGAATTGGAGAAAAGAAGCAAGAGAGAAATAATGGAAAAATTCTCATTAACCATATTCCACACTCAAAGAGTGAATAATTTACAATAGATATATGATACATAAGTAACTAATGAGACATAGCGGTGGTCTAGAGTGATCTGGACACACACCAATAGTTACGGGAGTGAACTTCCACCTAGTCTAGTCTATTAGGCAGTTACGTGAGTGAACTGCCACCTAGCTGAGTTAACTAGTCAACTAGTCTTTAGTTAACTGACTGAACATAGAGTAGTAAGGAGTTAACTCAGGAAATCAAGGGTAATGCGCCAGTATGGTGATTATCCCAAGGCAAGTGCGCATTAGCATGGTGATGATCCCAATTTTGCATGGTGACAAAACCAATGCAACATATAAACTCAACTCAACTAGTCAAACTGAAGTGTCAACTAGAAGAGAATATTCTCCAAGTGGAATATTCTCCCCTAAATATAGGAGACTAGATAATGACTAATTATGATTAATAAACAAGGAAAAACCTTAGGAAAAATAAATCCTAGGTTTGTGTGAAGTAACTCCAACACCCCCCTTGAACATCACTATGGTGAAAATAAAGAATGGGTCCCGGCAATGAGGCCATGTTAGGTACCCAAATAGAAAAGATACACTGAAATAAACGAGGAAAGAGGGAAAAAATCATGGTAAAGTTCCCCCCTCAAATTACAATGCATAAAAAAATTAAAAATGAGAAGTAACAAAACGCAGTTTCCAAGCAACCATGTCCTTCACTCCAAGAAGACCTCGCAACTGTGCAAGTTTGTTCTCATTGAAGATTTTGTTGAATATGTAGATGTCTTCATGGATCTGATGAAATATATGCACCATTGATTTGTCCACACATATCCACTTTTTCTTCTTGTAATGAAGAAGATCCAAATCAAGTTTGGATGAAACTTTGAAAACCGTGCAACCGTTTTCGGAAAAAAGCTGAAATTTTGTAGATTTTAAAACAATCATAACTTCACTTTATGAACTCCGTTTCAGATGATTTGTTTTTGAAATTGGATATTTTCCCGAGAGGAATTCAAATATCCAATTTTTTTCTTCTGCAAATGGTGCTAAGAAAATATCATAATTGAGTCTAATGTGCGCGGCTCCCTTTTAGTCTCATGAGATGTATGCATTGCGCATGGAAAAATATATGCATGTGACTCCTAAGATGCATGCCATATATCTTCCACATGAATTTCAGAAAACAAATCTGAAATGGATTATACATCATCTTCAATTAATGTAATACAAATTTGTGCAAAAATGTTTATAGAAGGCTCTGCATAATAAGAGGCTTGATCTTCTGATGATTTCTCTTCTGGCTCTATCTTTCCAATCCCCTGCATGCAATCTTCACAATCTTATTTATTCTCAAATAGAACCTTTAATTTGTTCCATAATTCATTTGGAGTGAATTCTTGTGTGACATCACATACTTGGTGAAGAATTTATGAAGAAATAGACATGCAGATAAATCCTATGGCCATATCTTGTCTATTGAGAAAGTCATTTTTCTCATCGATGGAATCAAGTTCTACTTCCATTGCTATGGTTATTTGGTATAAAACTCTCCTTATGAGAAGAAGTAGAATTTTTGGCTTCCAGTCCAAATAGTTATGAGGCGTGAGAAGTATTATCGGTGAGTAAAACATAAATTCCATCTTTTCGCTGTCTTCAATCTTTTGTACCTGCAAAAATAATTTGGTGTAGCTTTTGCTTAGTAGTCCGTCGAATCTGATACCATGTAAATGTGTTGAAACTACATAGAATAGATATAGCTAAACAATAATACACACATTTGCAAAGAGAATTGGAGAAAAGAAGAAGCAAGAGAGAAAGAATGGAAAAATTCTCATTAACCGTATTCCACACTCAAAGAGTGAATAATTTACAATAGATATATGATACATGAGTAACTAATGAGACATAGTGGTGGTATAGAGTGATATGGACACGCACCAACAGTTACGGGAGTGAAATTCCACCTAGTCTAGTCTCTCATGCAATTACGGGAGTGAACTGCCACCTGGCTGAGTTAACTAGTCAAGTAGTCTTCAATTAACTGACTGAACAGAGAGTAGTAAGGAGTTAATTTAGGAAATTAAGGGTAATGTTCCAGTATGGTGATGATCCCAAGGCAAGTGCGCATTAGCATGGTGATGATCCCAATGTTGCATGGTAACAAAACCAATGCAACATCTAAACTCAACTCAACTAGTCAAACTGAAGTGTCAACTGAAAGAGAATATTCTCCAAGTGGAATATTTTACCATAAATATAGGAGACTGGATAATGACTAATTATGACTAATAAACAAGAAAAAACCTTAGGAAAAATAAATCCTAGGTGTGTGTGAAGTAACTCCAACACCCCCCCTTGAACATCACTATGGTGAAAATAAAGAATGGGTCCCGACAACGAGGCCATGCTAGGTATCCAAATAGAAAAGATACACTGAAATAAATGAGGAAAGAGAGAAAATATTATGGGAAAATCCCCCCCTCAAATTACAATTCATAAAAAAAATAAAAATGAGAAGTAACAAAAAGCAGTTGCTAAGCAACTGTGTGCTTCACTCCAAGAAGACCTCGCAACTATGCAAGTTTGTTCTCGTTGAAGATTTTGTTGAAGATGTAGATATCTTCATGGATATGATGAAGTATATGCACCATTGATTTGTCCACACATATCCACTTTCTCTTCTTGTAATGAAGAAGATCCAAATAAAGTTTGGATGAAACTTTGAAAACCGTGTGGCTGTTTCCGAAAAAATGCTGAAATTTTGTAGATTTTAAAACGATCATAACTTCACTTTTCGAACTCCATTTCAGACGATTTTTTTTTTTAAATTGGATATTTTCCCGAGAGGAATTCAAATATGCAATTTTTTTTTCTGCAAATGGTGCTAAGAAAATATCATAATTGAGTCTGATGTGCACGGCTCCCTTTTTGTCTCATGAGATGCAGGCATTGCACATGGAAAAGTCTCTGCATGTGACTCCTGAGATGCATGCCATATATATTCCACATGAATTTCAAAAAACAAATATGAAATGGAGTGTACATCATCTTCAATTAATGTAATACATATTTGTGCAAAAACATTTGTTGAAGACTCTTCATAATAAGAGGCTTGATCTTCTGACGATTTCTCTTCTGGCTCTATCTTTCCAATCCCCTGCATGAAATCTTCACAATCTTATTTATTCCCAAATAGAACCTTTAATCTGGTCCATAATTCATTTGGAATGAATTCTTGTGTGACATCACATACTTGGTGAAGAATTTCTAGAGAAATAGACATGTAGATAAATCCTATGGCCATATCTTGTCTATTGAGAAAGTCATTTTTCTCATCGGTGGAATTAGGTTTTACTTCCATTGGTATGGTTGTTTGGTATAAACCTCTACTTATGAGAAGAAGTAGAATCTTTGGCTTCCACTCGAAATAGTTATGAGGCGTGAGAAGTATTATCGGTGAGTAAAACATAAATTCCATCTTTTCGCTGTCTTCAATCTTTTGTACCTGCAAAAATAATTTGGTGTAGCTTTTGCTTAGCAGTCCATCGAATCTGATACCATGTAAATGTGTTGAAACTACACAGAATAGATATAGCTAAACAATAATACACACATTTGCAGAGAGAATTGGAGAAAAGAAGAAGCAAGAGAGAAAGAATGGAAAAAATCTCATTAACCGTATTCCACACTCAAAGAGTGAATAATTTACAATAGATATATGATACATGAGTAATTAATGAGACATAGTGGTGGTCTAGAGTGATATGGACACACACCAACAGTTACGGGAGTGAACTTCCACCTAGTCTAGTTTCTCATGCAGTTACGGGAGTGAACTTCCACCTAGCTAAGTTAAGTAGTCTTCAGTTAACTGACTGAACAAAGAGTAGTAAGGAGTTAACTCAGGAAATCAAGGGTAATGCACCAGTATGGTGATGATCCCAAGGCAAGTGCGCATTATCATGGTGATGATCCCAATGTTGCATGGTAGCAACATCTAAACTCAACTCAACTAGTCAAACTGAAGTGTCAATTGAAAGAGAATATTCTCCAAGTGGAATATTTTCCCATAAATATAGGAGACTGGATAATGACTAATTATGACTAATAAACAAGAAAAAACCTTAGGAAAAATAAATCCTAGGTGTGTGTGAAGTAACTCCAACACCCCCCCTGAACATCACTATGGTGAAAATAAAGATTGGGTCCCGACAACAAGGCCATGTTAGGTACCCAAATAGAAAAGATACACTGAAATAAATGAGGAAAGAGGGAAAATATCATGGGAAAATCCCCCCCTCAAATTACAATTCATAAAAAAAATAAAAATGAGAAGTAACAAAAAGCAGTTGCTAAGCAACTGTGTCCTTCACTCCAAGAAGACCTCGCAACTATGCAAGTTTGTTCTCGTTGAAGATTTTGTTGAAGATGTAGATATCTTCATGGATATGATGAAGTATATGCACCATTGATTTGTCCACACATATCCACTTTCTCTTCTTGTAATGAAGAAGATCCAAATAAAGTTTGGATGAAACTTTGAAAACCGTGTGGCCGTTTCCGGAAAAATGCTGAAATTTTGTAGATTTTAAAACGATCATAAGTTCACTTTTCGGAATCCATTTCAGACGATTTTTTTTTGAAATTGGATATTTTCCTGAGAGGAATTCAAATATGCATTTTTTTTTTCTGCAAATGGTTCTAAGAAAATATCATAATTGAGTTTGATGTGCGTGGCTCCCTTTTTGTCTCATGAGATGCATGCATTGCGCATGGAAAAGTATTTGCATGTGACTCCTTAGATGCATGCCATATATATTCCACATGAATTTTAGAAAACAAATATGAAATTGAGTGTACATCATCTTCAATTAATGTAATACAAATTTGTGCAAAAACATTTGTTGAAGACTCTTCATAATAAGAGGCTTGATCTTCTGACGATTTCTCTTCTGGCTCTATCTTTCCAATCCCCTGCATGAAATCTTCACAGTCTTATTTATTCCCAAATAGAACCTTTAATCTGGTCCATAATTCATTTGGAATGAATTCTTGTGTGACATCACATACTTGGTGAAGAATTTCTGGAGAAATAGACATGTAGATAAATCCTATGGCCATATCTTGTCTATTGAGAAAGTCATTTTTCTCATCGGTGGAATCAGGTTCTACTTCCATTGCTATGGTTGTTTGGTATAAACCTCTACTTCTGAGAAGAATTAGAATCTTTGGCTTCCACTCCAAATAGTTATGAGGCGTGAGAAGTATTATCGGTGAGTAAAACATAAATTCAATCTTTTCGTTGTCTTCAATCTTTTGTACCTACAAAAATAATTTGGTGTAGCTTTTGCTTAGTAGTCCGTCAGCTTTGATACCATGTAAATGTGTTGAAACTTCACATAATAGATATAGCTAAACAATAATACACACATTTGCAGAGAGAATTGGAGAAAAGAAGAAGCAAGAGAGAAAGAGTGGAAAAAATCTCATTAACGGTATTCCACACTCAAAGAGTAAATAATTTACAATAGATATATGATACATGAGTAACTAATGATACATAGTGGTGGTATAGAGTGATATGGACACACACCAACAGTTACGAGAGTGAACTTCCACCTAGTCTAGTCTCTCATGAAGTTACGGGAGTGAACTGCCACCTAGCTGAGTTAACTAGTCAACTAGTCTTCAGTTAACTGACCGAACAAAGAGTAGTAAGGAGTTAAATCAGGAAATCAAGGGTACTGCACCAGTATGGTGATGATCCCAAGGCAAGTGCGCATTATCATGGTGATGATCCCAATGTTTCATGGTAACAAAGCCAATGCAACATCTAAACTCAACTCAACTAGTCAAATTGAAGTGTCAACTGAAAGAGAATATTCTCCAAGTGGAATATTCTCCCCTAAATATAGGAGACTGGATAATGACTAATTATGACTAATAAACAAGGAAAAACCTTAGTAAAAATAAATCCTAGGTGTGTGTGAAGTAACTCCAACAATTTCATCAATTAAGTAAAAGTGCTAAAATGAACTACATATTACATTTGCTTCACAAAGCTTACATTAAAATGAAAGACATGTCTTGTATATTCTTTAAGATCATAGAAAAATAGCTAAGATCCCAAATCTATCATCCAACCATAATTAAAAAACCAGGCCCATGAGAAACTTGAACTACAAGACAAAAACACATGAACAAAAGTCTGCCAAACACAAGAAAGGAAAAAATCAACGGAGATTGGGCATTGTATCCCATCTACAACCAAATTCCCAAATGGACACCAAGAAATTTTCCGATTACTATATTACTATGAACCAAGATCACTATGAACATTTTCTTCTGATATTACTATGAACCAAGATCACGTTAACGTGGCAATGTTCTAACATTACTAGTTCTGGAAAATAGTGTTAGCATTTAACTTAATAGAATTTGAACAATGCCAAATTTCCAATATTATTGAAAATGCCTGATGGTTCCATTTAGAGGAGCAAGCCATTTTGACGGCTCAAAGGATGGACTTGATTTATTCACAGTTGGGTACTTTGTATGAGGCCTTTCCTCATGCTTCTCAATCCTGGACTCAACGATCTTATGTGGTCCCAGTTCACTTTGTCATGGCACTGCAAAACTCTATTCATATCTTGATTGGGTAGCATGGACATATACAGATCATATTTTNAGTTGCGTAACATGTAGACAATGTTTTTCTTTTTATGTAGGTATAATTCATATGGTAATTCTGCCAACCCAGGAAGCACATCTTGTAATGCATGTTGTCTAATTGTACAATGTACAATTGTGTTGATGAGGGTTTAGATGGAAACGTTGAGGCAATGTCTATATATGTAAGGGCATTTTTTATTGCATCGTAGACAATCAATTGTGCTATCATTTATGAAAGCAGAGGCATAAGCATGAGAGTTGCATTTGGCACATACAAGCTCGAAGGGGGTTGAGTATGCATTTGCTGCAATCAGAACACTCTCAACTTGCGCATGTGAGCATAATAGTTAATATATTGAACAATATAATATATGTGTGTACAAAAAAAAAGTTTCACAAAATTGTTTAAGGCAATTTTTATGTGCAAAGTGTGGATGGAATTGTATATGTATACGTACAACAATTGCCGAGCTAGTTAGTTTCTTGAGATCCTGTACTATGTCTATTCACAATTCTGTTACAAATGTTGCTTGGGTTGTGCAAAAGATCCTTTCTTTAACATCTTTTTTATTTGTTATATTTTTGAAGAGCATAATTGGAAATTTCCCTTTATGCAATTACTGTTCCATTGAAGAAAATAAATTTGAATAGGTGTCGAACAATTGTAGTTGGAACATGGAACAATGTAATAGTTGTGTAAGATAACTGAGATATATGAGCATGTGAAAGTAAATGAAAAAACTAGGTATGGAGAATAGTACCATTGAATTGTCATTGTCTAAGTCTCCATCTTTTATATGGAGAATGTGTTGCGAGCCAACTTTTCTCGTGAGTGTGACAACTACACCAATGGTTCTGATTGGATAAATGTCGCTGCTCTCTGCAAGTTGGCTGATTGTTGTGTCTGGTACGAAACGATATTTTGAACAAACCGTGGGAAATTTTTCCACAATACTTATTTCATTGAGCGATATAATCTGATCACAATCACCATGGTCATATACTGTTTTCGGTAATATATTGAAATTTGTAATGGATATCTTGTTACCTGGCAAGATATTTTCTGCATGTTTCTGGACAAGGTGTGCAGGGATAGTCAGTGTGACTGTCATCATGGCTTCGTTGTTTGTCATGTCAGCACGCATAATGCATCTAGTTTTGTTTTCCTTGTCTAAGTAGGTGCTATACACGACCATTATGTCCTCGACAAACACTTGTGTAGTTCGGCAATTGTTCAACCCTTCTATCGATAGTATATTGGGTGTTATAACTTTAGACCTAGTGGCATTTTTTGAACACAAAAAGTAATGTGAATGGCAGGTTGTATCATTTTTATTTTTTCATAAATGTACAAGTAGATGCACAATTTGGATGAAGTATGCAGGTCAGAGTTTTGTAACCATACCTCTTAGTTTGCGAAGCTTGCACTATGTTGGGCGTTTCACTTGTGCTCGTCGATACTTCTTGTGAACTGAAAAACATGTGTTGTAGATGACATCTACATATTTATCATGGCATAGATGAATAAATAACTCAGGATATTTGTTTGCTAAACATAGAAATAACATAATGTATGAATATTTACCTTTGGCCTTGTCGTTCTATTGATGTTTGTGATGATTGACTACTCATGCCCATGTCACTTGTCCAACTTTTTCTAATGCAAACATGTGTACATTAAACATGACAACGACTAAATAAACATATGCATTGTATATTGTTCATAATTGTTCTGGATGTCACATACAACCTTAGAGGGGATTGAGTATGAAATAGGGTGTCAAGGGATACTCAAGAGACGTGAGGGCCCAATGGTCAAATTGTATGTCTAAAAATTTTTGAGTGCAAAATGTGTAACACAGAACAGGGCATGGTGGGGGAGTCCGACGATCAATCTGTATATCGTGGAAATTTGGGTGTTGTTTGTAGGTCACATAACAATAGAAGCACAATCTTGAGCTCACCAGCTTGGGAGTCTGACTGTCAATTTGTATATCGCAGAACTTCGAGTGTTGTTTGCAGGACACAGAACAATAGAAGCACAATTTTGAGCCCGCCAGCCCGGGAACCGCGATAAAAAAAGTGTAAGTATGGAATGTGGAAGTGGTCGGTCAAAATTGTGATATAGAAGCATGAGTGGAAATGTGAACCCGTGAGTCTGCCAACCCGCGCACCTACACATTTTTGAAAAACATGACTAAGTAAAGTAACCAGAAAGGGAAAGTAGAGGGGAAAAAGAAAGGGGAATTCAATTAAGTATAGAAGAGGGAAAAAAAGGGATAAAAGAGAGTGGGAAAATAGAAAAGGGGAGGGAAATTTTCGGAGGTGAGAAGTCTCAACAAAGCCCCATTGTTACCAAATCATAATTTTCTATTCCAATATTTTATCCACATACTCGTTTTGTTTGTTTGATTTACTATCACTATTGGTATACCTTTTCGAAGATTCTACTTCAGCTTCTTGTGTTGTGGCATATAAGACTTCATCCTCTTGTCAAATTAGTATGTTTCTTTCAATGTAGCAATGCAAAAAATACAATGGACATGAAGGTAAGTTGGTATGTAGAAAGACATGTAAAAAAATAAATACAACTTTATTTATTTCAATGTACCAGTACCAAAAATACAGTTGACATGAAGATAAGTTATTATGTAGGAAGATATATAGTATCTACATATAATAAATTAGGTGCAAAGCAGTAGAATAAATATATAGACAATAAATGAAATACAAAACAATGGAATATGAAATAAGGGTAGAGGCATGCACCTTTGTATGTCTTCTTCGACATTTGTGGTTAAGATTTCTTCGTCTTGTCTAGTTATTATGTTTGTTTCAATGTGGAAATGCACAAAATACAATGAACATGAATGTAAGTTGGTATGTAAGGGAAAACAAGTAATATGTACATACAATAGATGAGAATCAAAGGAATAGAGTAAAATATAGAGTTAGAAGCACAAACCTTTGTTTTTCTTGATCCATGGTTGTGGTTATATAGAATTGTTTCTGGCCAAAATCTATTACAAGCCAAAAAATATTAAGAAGTTGGCTGATCCTAGCTGAATGATCTGGTTTTGTGCAACAAAGTATCCAGATATGGTTTGAGACATGGAAATATTATTTTGTAATATGCTTGATGTATATTTCATAATTCAAGTACAAGACAAATTGTATCATGGTCATACCAGTATGTGTCTAAGATAAAGAGGGTGTATTGTGAAATGGGCACATTTGACCATACATGGTCAATAAGTGCGTTTTGTACATGCTTTATCTTATCCAAAAGAAAGCGGAGATTGTAATTGCACATGTAGTTTTCCAATTCTTTTGTTATGGCACTATTTTGTAGCATGTCAACATTGAAGTCTCCTAGAATGATAATGGTTTCGTTCAGATGTAAATGGTGTAATGCATTTGAAACAACATTCATTATGTTGGGCAATGTTGCATGCAAAGCGACATAGATATTCAATATTGCAATTTACAATCCACATAAAATTACTCTTGTTAGTATCATCTCAACATTTTTTTCTTTGAAATGAATATGATCCAAAATTGTTATATGTTTTTTCACTAATATCATCACTCCATGCGTAATGTAACTTGATATGCAATTGCGATTTGGAAATTGCTTGTTTTGCATGCATAATGTCATGTATGTTTCTTGCAAGAACAAAATATCATATTGCATTGTGTCATAGTCATTGAGTATATCATTCATATGTGCATTTAAGTTGCGCGTGTTAAGTGAGAGAATTGACGTAGATGAGTTTGTTTGTATGGATTGGTAATCATATTGCAGATGCCATTTTGCACTAGTCCGAATGCATTGCATCTCAATATCAACTTTATGTTTGACTTTGAAGTTATCTTTTGTAAGAGCGCTTAGCAAATAAAAGGACTCTATGTTTTAGTCATGGGATAGAGTTGTGTATACAAGTCCATGTATTTGTATTCCAACAGGGTCAAAGGCAACACTATCAAGTGTTAGCCCTTGTGATCTGTGGATTGTACGTGCACATGCAAGTTGAATTGGAATCTGTTTTTGAATCTTCAGTTGACATGTCTTTACCGATGTTGATATTGGTTTATGAAGACACATTTCCTTGAACTACAACTCAGAGGCAGGGAAAGTGAGATGTGGACTGCTTGTTGAGAAAACATTTTTTGAAGATTAAGTAATGTATTTCCAAGTGTACATATCATTTGCATAGCGTCAATTTGACTTTTTACATGTTCTCTGCGTATTCTTATGAATGCAATTGTCATAGATCTATCAACCTTTGTCATGTACGAGGTACAATACGATGCTAAAAAATATGCATTGAGGTCAAATTACGCATCTGTATTTTCATTCCAAATATTTGGCATTTCCTTGGAGAAACCATTGTTCCAGATATGTGAAAGTTTTCGTTTAAGGAATATTGTTGGTTGCTTAAGTGTAGATTGTATCACTTTGATGTACTCATCTTCTGTCAGATTTAGTTCCACCAAGAAGTCTCTTTCAAAGATGTTAGTACATATGGAAATGATCTATCAATCCATTACGCAACTCAATCAAGGAATAATGGAAGTGCAATAGAACTTTAAATGCATCGAAGAGGCAATCTCCTGCAGTGTATGAAAATGCATCTAATCTGAAAAAGGGCATTGTTACACAATACCTGGTTGATGTTGTCATGTACAATGGAGTGTGCATATATTTGATAGCATTCAACATCTATTGCTTGCTCCATATTTTAAGTTGTGATTTTCAAGATGTTTCTTAGTTATGTTTAGATAATATGAAAATAGCAAAAAAGATAAGTATAAGTTTGGGAGTGCATACCAACTCTGCTATGTATCCTTCAACCTTTGTTCGTCTCAAATCCAGTGCTTCATGGTTGCTATAACATATGACAGAGAAACAAAGCTACAATTAGTGCCTAACCATATAAAAGAGATAATGCAAATATGTATCCTTCAACCTTTGTTCGTCTCAAATCCAATGCTTCATGGTTGCTATAACATATGACAGAGAAACAAAGCTACAATTAATGCCTAACCATATAAAAGAGATAATGCAAATAAAACAATAGTATCAATTTGCTTAGTACAAAGATTGAGTATTTAGCTAGCAAATCGCAAAACACTGTCCGAACAATTTTCTGTGTGTAAAGCCCATTTTATAAACTATATAGAAGAAATTTAGCTAGCAAATTGCAAAACACTGACCTAACAATTTTCTGTGTGTCAATCCCATTAGCCAAAAGAAATTTGATAGTTTAACAATCTTTTTTTCGTCTTCTCAACAACTATTGGAAGTTTGAACCCTTATAAGATTTCTATTTATCATGTGGGAGGATACTCCAAAATAAAAATTAATGTTTGGACCCAAATTGTTTTGTTTTTTTATCTTCATCCTTTACCCAAGATTTGAATTTCAGGTCCTGGAACTTTCTCTTGATAACTTACTGAAATATGTCACCGATAAAGATGGATAATGCCTGACAATGGTGTGCAATTTTGTTGCAGCTTGGTTAGCTTTGTATCATACTTGGCCCTTCTACACCTACCTGTAGTTTTATTCTACAAAAATATTTTGCAAAGGCATGTAGGTACTCATTCCTGGGAAAGGTGGGAATATCATCGAGGGCATGGTGGGAAGGCTAAAGAATTTATTTATTCAATTGAGGCGTTAGATTTCCACTTTGTCACATAAGGGAAAGGACCTAGATTTGTAATGCTAGAAAAAATGATAGCTGGAGTTGTGCAAACGACATTGGCACACACATGGTACAGAGTTTGGGGAAAAAAATTGAGGAAAATTTAAGAGCGGGAAGAAAAGATATGCCAACCTCTATGGAAAGTCTGCAAGATAGGAATGATGAATAAATACCTAAACATTCTTACTTGCAAACTGTAAATAGTAAATAGTAAAGAACACATACGAATGAAACTATGGTATTGAAACTTACTCGTTAATGATGAACGACAAAATCGCAGGTCCAATTGCGAGTGCAGGATTTCAACCCTGCAAAGTGCAACAACATGTCTTGGAATTACCCAGGATTTGCATTTTAGGTCTTGGAAATTTTTCTTTATAACTTACTGAAATATGTCACCAATAAGGATGGATAATGCTTGACAATGGTGTGCAATTTTGTTGCAGCTTGGTTACCATTGTATCATACTGAGCCCTTCTACACCTACCTATAGTTTTCTTCTACAAGAACATTTTGTAAAGGCAACAAGCTTGACATTGTCTTTCCATGTGAAAGACACATGTTTGATTCCCATAGGGGATAGGTAGGTACTCATTCCTGAGCAAGGTGGGAATATCATTGAGAGCAAGGTGGGAAGGACAAAGAATTTCCTTATTCAATTGAGGTGTTAGATTCCACTTTTTCACATACGACAAAGGACCAGGATTTGTAATGCTAGAAAAAATGACAACAAATTGGCATATGACATTGGCATGCACATGGTGCAGAGTTTGGTGAAAAAATTGGAGGAAAATTTAAGAGCCGGAGGAAAAGATATGCCAACCTCTATGGAAAGTCTACATGATAAGAATGATGAATACATACTTAAACATTCTTACTTGCAAACTGTAAATAGTAAATAGTAAACAACGAATACGAATGAAACTATGGTATTGAAACTTACTCATCAATGATGAACAACAGAATCACAGGTCCAATTGCAGGTGCAGGATTTGAACCCTGCAAAGTGAAAAAATAACTCCAATTGCGGGTGCAGGACTCCAACATTGCAAAGTTGAAGCAAACAAAAGCAAGCAACAAGCAACAAACCAGTGAGAAAGCACCAACAGGTCCAACTACAGGTGCATGACTTCAACCTTGCAAAGTTGAACCAAACAACAACAAGTAGCAACCAACGAACCAACGAACCAGTGAATAAGCAACAACCAGTGAACCAGTGAATAAGCAACAACCAGTGAACCAATAAAGAATACATGTATCTTCAATGATGACTAAATTGCATTCAAAACATAGAAGAAATATGAAACATATGATGACTATGCAAGTGGTGGTGGACAACAATATTGCCCAAATTCACTGCAAGATTGTATGCAAAAATTGGAGGAAAAATGTACTCTGACAGGCCTATTTAAGTAAACATTTAAGGTTGTCAAGCCTGTTTAAGGGCCTCACTCTATGTAAACATTTAAGTTGTCAGGCCTATTCAAGTACCTCAAAAAGAGTGTCAATGCTCAAAACTTTCGATATGTAAACATTTCAATTAAAATAAAAATAAAAAAATTCAAAAAGAGCGTCGATGCTCAAAACTTTGGATATATAAACATTTAAAACATTGGGAATAATGAAGTTGGCAATAAGACTTCGAATCTATTCTCCAATGAGATGATGACAAATAATTATTTTTATCATATAAAAAATAATGCTTTCTATTCTCTAGTTCTAACAATAGAGATTGTGCAAAAATTTATAGTCAAAGGGCAAGTTAATATGAAGTCAACGATTTATCGATCACTATAGTCACTCTATGCCTTCGACAGGGACTAATAAGAATGGCATGAAACTTAATTCAGACTTTTAATTCATGCTTGTTGTTTTTTATGTTTGTAATATTTAATTTAAATAATATTAAAAAATTAAAATCATATTTTTAATTTTTTTTATGTCTGTAATATTTAATTTAAATAATATTAATTCAATATTGAAAAACTAGAATTATATTTTTAAATTATTTTAATATACTTTGTATAATTAATTTTAATATATAATTAAAAAATATCATAAATTTATGTTTTTAATACAAATTTTTAGTTATATTATTGTTTTTAGGTGAATAAAGATAATCATAATGTTTCATACTAACATAATAGTTAATTAGTTGTGAAATAAGTATATTTTCTTGTATGCTTTCCTTCCTCTTATAATATAATATGTGTGAAAAATGATATATGAATACACCTTCTTTATAAAATCTCCTTCCCTCCTTTTATACATCAACATGGTTACATCTTAAATTTCCATATATGAAAAATGTGATATAAAATCCTTAAAATATAAAAAAAACTATAACAAAATTTTAAATTTTAAAATATCAAAAACTACAATATAGATATGTATTATTATATAGAACAAACTTCATAATTCAATCTATATTAACATATCTTAAAATCAATAAAAAATAAAATAAATGTGAAAATAATCTCTCTATTAACATAATAAAAAATCAAAAAAATATTAAAAAATACTATTAACAAAATAATCATTTAAAAATATCTATCACTATGATAAATTAATTTTTTTAATCCTAAACCCTTTTTATCTCTCCGTGCTCATCAATACTACTACTTATACACAATGGAAGTGGAAGTTACCCAATGGAAAAAAAAATAAGCATAGTATTAATGAAGCTACTTTCCTTTCCTTCATCACTGACATAATGGTAATGTAACACATTCGTTGACATTATAGATCACTGCCAAATTGTTAACATTATGGATGATTGTCAATGTTAGTGAGCTCCACAACAAAGCATGTTCTCATACATTCTAAGCATACCTTCCATACATACATTCTGAGCATACCTTCCATACTTCTATTGACCCTTTTCGTCTGACCATTTATCTTTAGATGGTAAGTTGTAGCTTGAGCATACCTTCCACACTTCTATTGACCTTTTTCGTTTGACCATCTATATCTAGATGGTAATTTGTAGCTTCATGTGTAGCTGATGAAATAAACTCTAATATAACTTGGAGGCAAACTTTTAGTCACGTCCCATTACAATTATTTTTGGTACACCATGTAGCCTCACTACTTCTTGGATGGAGATGTAGGCTAAGTCACATGCTCAATGAGTAGTCTTGACTAGGATGAAGTAGGCTATCTTTTTTAGTCGATCAACTAGTACCAATATCTAGTCATTACCCTTGGAGGTACTTGGTAACTTGAAAATCCATGGATATTTCCTCCCACTTCAAAGATAGTATATTTAGGGGATTCAACTTTTTTATTAGATACCAATGTTTTAATTTTATTTTTTGCATTCCAAGCACTAGGCCACATAGGTGGTGGTCTCTGATTTCAAACTAGGCCAATAATACAATTGATTCATACTTTGATATGTCCTTCGGTATCCTTGGTGTTTGGAACAAAGGCATCGTTTGCTTCATAAAATACTAGTCTTCTAAGGTCCTTGTGGTTTGGTTCATAAATTTGGTTCCTCCATAGCAACATCCCATCTTCAACTAGATGATAATCATCATGAGTTTTCACCTCTTTTTCTCTCCAATCCTTACTCTTAATATTGATGGGGATACTTATTGATACTGCTTATCCTCCTTGGATCACATCCTGATTACTGCCCTTAAGTACAATTGATCTTGTGATATTGCACCTATATGTCATCTCCGACTTAGGGCATCGACTACTAGATTCTCCTTTCCTTTTATGTGTAGTATGTCATTGTCATAGTTACTAAAAAATTCCACCCAATGCTATTTCCTAGGATTTAATTGTGATTAAGTTTGCAATTATTTCAAACTTTCATGATTTGCTTGTAATTGAAAATTTATGTTGAATCATTAGGGAGTGTTGCCATGCCTTTAGGGAATGTACTATTGAAAGCAGATCCAAATCACAACTTGGGTACTTTTTTTCATGAGCATTCAATTTTCTTGACTCATATCTCACCACTCTCCCTTCCTACATGAGTACTCCTCCAATGCCCTCACATGCATCAGTGCACACTAGGAAGTCCTTACCAAAATCAAGGAGTATCAATACATGTGCAAACACGAGGAGCCTTTTAAGTTCTTAAAATCTCTCTTCTTGAAGGGTTTTCTAGAGGAACTTAATTCCCTTACCATACAACTCTGAGAAAGGGCTTGCAAACCTTGAGAAACCTTCAACAAACCTTCAATAATAACTGACCAATCCTAGCAAACTTCTCATCTTCATGGCATTCCTTAGGGTTGGACAACTAGATATGGATTCTATATTATTGTGGTCCACCTTTAGTACTTCTTCAGATATTATGTGCCCAATATATTGAACTTCCTTCTAAAATAATTCACACTTAGTCAACTTATCATGCTATCAGTGATCGTGCAATTTCTACAACATGAACCAAAGATGCTCTTAATGCTCCTCCTTATTCTTAGAATAGACCAAGTTGTCATCAATCAATACCAATACAAATTTGTCAAGATAATTTTTAAATATCATTCATCAATCTCATAAATGTTATGGGGTCATTTATCAATCTAAAAGGTAAGACCATGAACTCATAATGCCCATATCAAGTTTTGAAGGTAGTCTTCAATATGTCAGATTCTTCGACTCTAAATGGTGATAGCCAAATCATAGGTCCAACTTGAAGAACACCTTTGTTCCCTTGAAATGATCAAATGGATCATCATGCCTAGGTAAAGGATATTTTTTCTTGATGGTTAATCTATTCAACATTATATAATCAATGCACAATCAAAATTTTCCATACTTCTTCTTAAAAAAAAACATAGGGCACCCTAAGGTGAGGCACTCGAGCATATGAATCCATTATCCAACAATTACATAACTACATCTTAATCTCACCCAACTCATTTGTTCCCAATTTGTAAGGTGCCTTTGATATAGGCATTTCTCTGGGCATTAATTCTATTTTATAATTCACTTCTTCTTTCGGGAATACATCCAATAATTATTCAATTATGGGTAATTGCGACACTTTTATGCTTGATTCCTTTATGGCTTCGATGACATGAATGATATATCCTTTACATCGCTTGTGCACTATTGGCCCTTGGTCATGTACTAAGGAAGAGAGCAAATATTAAAGAAGAAGAAAGACAAAGTACGAAGTGTGCAGAAGGCACACAAACCGAGGATGGGTCGAAGTGGTTATAGAAGGAGAAAAGAAGGAGTGAGGTAAAGGAAAAGTGAGCCATTAAAGGAGAAGATAAAGGAAGAAAAAGTAGAGAGGAAGATGAATCGTGAACAGATCAACAAGTAGAAGAAGACACTAATAGGTGCTTTGGAGTACCTCGCAGAGGAGAAGGAAGGACAGGTTGGTGAAGTCCTTAAAAGGCGGGTTATGTGGACCTAGGGTTTTGACACCTAGGGTTTTGGCACCTGGACTTTGGTCTAGGGTTTCTAAGAGTCATAGAAGGATAAATACAGGTCTAGAAGAGTGGGGAGGGTTGTTGTTGATATAGAGAGATTGAGTTGTAAAAGTGTATGTCTTAGAATATGCTTGTATTTTGAGATCTTCAGCTAGGTGCGAAGATCTACTCTATTGCTGGGTGCACAGGGAGAGGGAATAAAGAGAAAGAGAGAGAAGGATATGCAGCTGAGTGTGCAAATAGAACTATGTATTTTCATCTATTATACCAATAAACACAGTTCTGTGGATGTAGCTCTAGGGAGAGAGTGAACCACGTAAATCTTGTTGTTATGTATGGTTGATGTCGTGTTATTTGTTATATTTTATATTGTGATTGCATTGTTGTTTTCCTACTGAGGATAAGAGATATAAACTAACTTTATGAAGCTAAGTATAAGACTGTTAAAGAATCTCTAGGTTATCTTGTGTGTTACTCTGGAATCATCTTGCACTTCCTATGGTTGTAGACACCTATGTCCTACAACCCCCCTATTGCTACTTTGGGTGAGATTTCATTTGCTTCGCAGGTGTTCCCGAAAGGGCCAGTAGTTATGGTTTGTTGGTGCGTTGTTAAGAGTTGAACCCTGGGTCTTCCCTTGTGCCAATAGATGGTTTTGTTGTTGGGACCAAGATCTTCTTGAGGGAATGTGAAGGTGGTTTCCATCGAGGAAAAAGATTCATAAGTGGATATAAGAACAAGAAAGGGACTTCACGGTAGCTCAGAATAAGAACCCTAGCATTAGTATAAAAGAATGGTTGGGGAGATACATCTTACTGATGTGCACAAGATTTTCTTTGCTGGAGTTCACAAGGAGTTATACGAGTGGTTAGCTAGATTAGCAGACACCCAGTTTGAGATCATATCTAGACCACCTGTGGTTTGGACAATGGTGTTGATTAAGAAAGTCAAGAGAATCGATAACGCTATGTCTAGAGCAGTAGATATTTGGTTTGATAGCACTATTGGAGGGTACATTACTAAGTTTTCTATTGACAGAGTGGAATCATATAGTCAAGCAGAAAGGTATTTCTTCAAGGGAACTAGAGGAAAGTTTATACACTTTCTGAAGTTGAAGATTAAGATGCTATTGCATGAGAAGAATATCTTGAAGATACAGTAATCAGTTGGATTTTGAATCTAATGTTCAAAAATTCAGAGATCGACAGTGACACAGAGGCTAGATACACGCACAGTGGGAGATCATTAAGGAAGGTTCCTCTTGCGAACCTATTTAAGCAGAGTTACGGGCCATTAGCACAAGATGAATATTTCTACAGTGGAGAAGAAGCAGGGTGATCAGACGAAGAGTATTCAGAGTTTGCAAGGGTATAAGAAGTAGAGGCTGGAGAACTTCGCCGAGAAGAACCAAAAACTTCAAGTACTGTGCCTACTGTCGAAGTAAGTATTATTACTCCTCCTTTTGTTTTAGCAACATTAAGTAACCAGAGTAACCAGAGTAACCAGAGTAATCAGAGCACTCATAGTACTGATACAAGAAATTTAGTACATACTCTGTTGAGAAACTAAGGAAAATCCATCACATACGAAAAGAGTTTACCCATTTTCAGAGGAGATGGATCTGAGGATCTTGACCAATACTGGTTTTTATGCGAAGGTGTATGGAGCATTAAGAAAGTCACCGACGAAGCTATTAAGAGAGCTCAATTTAGTACTACCTTGAGGGATCGTGCATTGAGACGGGACATGAAGTTTGTTACAGGATCTGTACAACCTAAACTGTTGAACGACATTAAGACCACGTTGAGTGCAGAGTTCAAGAAGACTAAGTCGGAGTTGTAGTGCATTATAGAGTTGAAGGAAATCAACTAGAAGGTGACTGAACCTGTTTGGGAATTTGATCAGAGGTTTAAGACCCTGACAGGTCACTTAAGTTTTCAGATTCTGGATGAACAACATAAGGAATGGTTCATCATCACCCTCACGCCACACATTAGAGTTCCTCTGATGCAACAGAAGGTCACTTTGTAGATCGAGGCATTATATATTTCCATGAAACTAGAAGCAACCCCTGTAGGAGAATCCAGTCCGGGTATGAGTCAGATTTTGAATCAATTAACTAGTATATCTTTACAGGTTGAAGACATGAAGACGGACAAAGGAAAGGAGAAAGGAGAAGACATATGGTGTTTCAGATGTAAATCAGAGGGCCATGAAAAAGAGCACTGTCCCTTATTTAATGAATACTTGGCCTCTAGATCCCATAACCTGTTGAAGCTGGCTATTGTACCATGGTGCGAGGTATGTAGAACTAGACATCACCCTAGTGAATGTTGTTATATGCAGAAATATGTCCAGACACCCACCAATATTTATTGTACATTTTGAAAATCTGTGGGGCATGATGAGAAGGACTGTAGGGCTTATGACCTCATGCATGATAGGTCAAGGGATGCATGTAGAATTCAAGGAGAATTACAATCAGAAGAGAATGCTATGCATTTCAATTCCCCAGGAAGAGGAAACTTCAATCCTCATGGTGGGTTTAGAGGAAGAGGATGAGGATGAGGTATGGGTCGAGGTCAAGGTTAGATTATTTTCTATAACTGTGCCCAACCAGGTCATTTGGAAAGGGATTGTCAGAACCCTTGTACTACTTGCAACTACTGTAATTCATTTGACCATGTTATTGAAGACTGCCCAATATTGTTAGGTAAACTTCAGGAAAGACAAGGTGGAAACGAACAAGTCCAACTAATATCAGTTGAACCTCGCAGTGAGGAACCTAGAGTCGATGTTATTAATAGGGGAGGCACTGTCACGGAAGAAGATAGGGTGACTCTAGGAAAGACTACAGATGGATCAGGGATTAGAAGAGCTGCAAAGAAGGTGCCATTGTTTGACCCAAGGAAGGAAAAACACAATTTTGAAGAATTAAGGAGAGAATTTGTAGGAGAACATGCTTCTTCATCTAGGGCACAACCAGAAGTAAATGAATGTGAAATGCCTCCAACATTCGATTATTCTGTCCCACTTAGGCAAGGAAAAGAGGTAAGCAAGCTTATGGACTTATTGTATACTTGTATCAATTTGATTCAAGATGAAGGATCTGTGCAAGAACTACAACACCTGATAAGACAATATGAAATCAGAAGAATAGATCCTCTTTTGAGTAGAGATGTGAATCCAGTATCTAGAAAAAGGAGGAAAAGTAAGGAACTGCACCTTAGTGCTCAGATTTGAGACTATGAAGTGGACTATGTGGTCCTCGACCTGAGATCAAAAGTAAATGTTACGACGAAGAAGACTTGGTCATTGATGGGAAAACCTTAATTGATTTACTCTCCTATTAGGCTCAGGATGGATAATCAGTAGGTGGTGAGCCCCTTTGGAAGACTAGAGCATGTCCCTGTAGACATCGATGGAGTGAGGACATTTGCAGACTTTGAAGTGATTGAGATTGTTGATGATAGTTTTCCTTATCCTGCATTGTTGGGTATTGATTGGGATTTCAACAATTTGACTTTTGTTGACTTGAAAAAGAGAAGAATGACATTTGAAGGTAATGGCCTTAGGGTCATTGCACCTCTTGATTCTAATGAAGGTTGCAGATACACATAACCTATAAGAGAAGAAGACCGCACCTATGAGCTAGAGAACATCTATAAATTGACAACAGGACAACAAGATTACATTAATCTCACAACAGATGGAAATCTGAGTTGGCGAAGTGAAAGTGCATGCTCATCAGACTCAGAAGAAGCATTGGAAAATTGGCAGAACAAAATGTATGAAGTCTCTACGCGGAGGTGTGCCAGATTGACTAAAGTAGTTCGCTGGATTGGCACAGAAGTAAGTAATCTTCCTACATTTGATGGCTTGAATAATTTAGAGACATTTCCACTTGAATTTGAAGGAATTGTACCAATACAAAAGAGGTTGTTAGCACTAGATGAAGCCTTGAAAGCAATGCCATCTAGATGGTGGGAAAAACACAAGAAGAACATCGTGGAATGGGTACAATGTCGCACCTTGATGGCAATGCACTTTTCAGATCAAGATGAAGGTTGCAAAGTTTGATACACAGGTCAGAGTTGTCCTAAGAATCATGTGTGAAGTTGTGAGGAATCTTGGAGCAACATTTCTAAACAATAGTGGGTACATAAGTTCATAAACATCTTAGATACTACGCCTATGAACTAGTATCTTCAAGCAGAACTACGCTTGGTCACTACAGATTGGTATGGTATGACCCAGAACTTTATAGCTACATTCCTATTTGAAAGTCAGTACCCCACAGTAGATCATGCTTTACAAATTGTAAGACAAAATGTCTTTGAGGAGGCACCTAACCTCCCTTTTGAACAAGAAGAAGATGAATGGACTACACCTCTTCATAGGTTACAGGGTTGTTATAATATTAATGCTGATGAAGATGATGATCCTAGGTATGTGAACATCTCAGAAATTGAAGGACAACGAGATATAGAAGGGCCAGGGATTGAATTACCTTTTGTTGGGCAGCCTATTAAAATTAAGAAAGTTAACATTGGAACAGAACAAGCACCTAAGTTGGAAAATGTTGGAGACTATTGGGATGATGCTGCTATTAGTAAGATTACAAAACTATTGCATGAGTATCAGGACTTGTTTTCAATCAAGTTCACAGACCTGAAGGGCATTAAAGGGCCCATGGGAGAAATGAAGATTCCTTTGAAAACAGATGCAAGACCTATCAAGCAGAGGCCTTACAGACTGAATCCCAAATACAAGCAGAAAGTTAAGATTGAATTAGATAGAATGTTGGAAGCAGGAATCATAGAACCAATTGAATAATATGAATAGATCATCCCTATGGTGGTCCAAGATAAAAAGTCATGAGAAATCAAAATCTGTGTAGATCTAAGGAAATTGACTGATGCATGCTTACATGGCCCATTTCCTATACCTTTTACTGATGAAGTTCTAGATAATGTAGGAGGACAGGAAGTTTATTCATTCACAAATGGATTTTTAGGCTATCACCAAATCAGAATTGTTAAGGAGGATAGACATAAGACTACATTTGCAACAGAATGGGGTTCTTTTCAATACACTGTGATGCCTTTTGGTTTGAAGAATGCACCAACCGTCTTTTCCAGGGTGGTGGTCGAAGCATTTAAGGAATTTTTACATAAGTCTTTGGAGGCATATTTTGATGATTGAACCGTTTTTAGCCTACTGAAAGACCATATTGAATATTTGAGATTAATGTTAGATAAGTGCATGCAATGTCAGATTGCCCTGAACTTGAAGAAGTGTATTTTATTTTCACCTTTTGGGGTGTTGATAGGACACATTGTGTGTAAGAAGGGGTTGTTGGTAGATCCTTCCAAGATTGCTATCATTGTTGATCTACCTCCTCCTACTTCATTTAGATAGCTGCGCACTGCATTAGGACACATTGGATATTATAGAAATTTTATTAAGGGTTATGCACAAATAACATCACCCATGGAGAAGATATTAAAGAAGGATAGTAAGTTTCAATGGATGGAAGAATGCCATCATAGATTTGACACACTAAAGAAGAAAATGGTCACTGCTCCTATCTTGGTTTTTCTAGATTTGAGTAAGGAGTTCAATTTTCATGTCGATGCTTCATCCATTGCACTAGGAGCAGTCTTAGCACAACCAAGAGCAGGAGATATTGACCACTCTATAAACTTTGCTAGCAGGAATCTTTCTACATATGATATGAATTATACCACCATTGAAAGAGAAGGTTTAGCTATGGAATATGCGTTGCAAAAGTTTAGACACTACTTGTTGGGCAGGCATTTTAAGATGTTTACTGATCATTCTGCATTGAAGCACTTAGTCAACAAGCCAGTTTTGGGGGGAATAATATGAATATGGCTACTCTTATTCCAGGAGTATGACTTTGAGATCGTGGTCAAGCCAGGAAGAATGAATAAAGGGCCTCATCACTTATCCAGGTTAGAACACGGCGAGGAACCTGCCAGCTTGGATGATACACTACCAGATGCATAGTTGTTGGCCATCAGAAAAGTCGATGATCACTTCGTCGAGATAGTCCAGTTCCTATCCACAGGAATGGCACCTCGCGAGTATACAATTATTCAGAAGAAACAATTGGTAGTCCATGCTGCAGATTTTCAACTTATAGCTGGAAAGTTATATAAGATGGGACCAGATGAGATCTTAAGAAGATGTGTTATGGAGTTAGAAATACCATTGATCCTTGCAGAAGCACATGAAGGCATCGCAGGAGGACATTATGCAGGGAAATAAACATGGCAGAAGGTTCTTAGAGCTGGCCTCTGGTGACCTACTTTACACAAGGATGCCAAGGAATACTACAAAGCCTGTGATGTATGTCAAAGAATAGGGAAGCCATCCGGAAGGGATGAGATGCCTTTAGCACCTCAATTAACTTTACAGGCATTTTAGAAATGGGCTATTGACTTTGTGGGACCTATTAACCCACCAGGAAAGTGCATAGGAGCTCGGTACATTATCACTGCTACAAAATATTTGACCAAATGGGCAAAAGCAAGAGTAGTTAAGGATTGTAGTGCAACTACAGCTGTGTGGTTCATATTTGATGATATCATAACTAGATTTGGATGCCCGAAGATCCTTATGAGTGATCAAGGTACACATTTCATTAACAAAACCATTGAAGCTTTGACTCAGAAGTTTGAAGTTCACCATAAGAAGAGAACACGATACCACCCTTAGGCCAATGGTACAGTCGAATCTTTCAATAATATTTTGGAGACAACGTTGACTAAGATTTGCAGTGTTAACAGAGATGATTGGGATTTGAGAATTCTAGCAGTATTATGGGCTTATCGAACTACTTGAAAAAAGTTAACAACGCATGCCCCCTTTAAATTAGCTTATGGCTTGGAAGCAATGGTACCTATGGAATACTTGGTTCCCAGTTTAAGAATTGTAGCATTCACAGGTATGGATGACACCGAAACTATTCAAGACATGCTTGCATAGTTGATGGAACTAGAGGAAGATAGGTTCATTGAAGGATTTCATCAACATGTACAAAAAGAACGAGAAAAGGCTTACCATGATAGACATATCAAGAAGAAAGCATTTAAACAAGGAGATTTGGTACTTCTATATAACAACAAGTTCATGAAGCATCCAGGAAAGTTAAGGACACACTGGCTTGTCCAATTCGAGGTTGCCTATGTTACAGAGGGTGGATTTGTGCATTTGAATACCCTTAATGGAGAATGGAAGGATGGTTTAGTAAATAGGAGCTAGTTGAAGCTGTATTGTGACAACCAACTGCCTCATAGCTCTCATTAAAAGCAAAGGAAGAAGGGTCTAGGTACCAGTTGTAGTTGAAATTGGGTAACAGACATAGAAAAGACAGTCTGCACACAATAGGGAGGGACAAAGAAAAAAGCATAGGCTGCTTTGCGTAGTTTGCAGTCGAAGTAATATAGGAGGTTTAACCCTACAGTGACTCGGGATGAGTCACATGTGAGTGTTGGGGGCTTGTTGGCCCTTGGTCATGTATTAAGGAAGATATCAAATATTAAAGAAGAAGAAAGACAAAGTACGAAGTGTGCGGAAGACACACAAACCGAGGAGGGGTCGAAGTGGTTAATGAAGCAGAAAAGAAGCAGTGAGGTAAAGGAAAAGTGAGTCGTTAAAGGAGAAGATCAAGGAAGACAAAGAAACAAGGAAGATGAATCGTGGACAGGTCAGCAAGTGGAAGAAGACACTAATAGGTTCTTTGGAGCACCTCGCGGAGGAGAAGGAAGGACATGTTGGCGAAGTCCTTAAAAGTCGAGTTATGTGGACCTAGGGTTTTGGCACCTAGACTTCGATCTAGGGTTTCGAAGAGTCATAGAATGATAAATAGAGGTCTAGAAGAGTGGGGAGGGTGGTTGTTGATATAGAGAGATTGAGATGTAAAATTTTATGTCTTAGAATATGCTTGTATTTTGAGATCTTCAGTTGGGTGCGAAGATCTACTTTGTTTTTGGGTGCGCAGGGAAAGGGGATAAAGAGAAAGAGAGAGAAGGATCTTCAACTAAGTGCACATATAGAACTGTGTATTTTCATCTATTATACCGATAAACACAGTTATGTGGACGTAGCCCTAGGGAGAGGGTGAACCACGTAAATCTTGTTGTTCTGTATGGTTGATGCCGTGTTATTTTCTATATTTTATACTGTGATTGCATTGTTGTTTTCCTACTGAGGATAAGAGATATAGACTAACTTCACAATGCTAAGTATAATACTATTAAAGAATCTCTAGGTTATCTTGCATGTTACTCTGGAATCATCTTGCACTTCCTCTGGTTGTAGACACCTATGTCCTGCAACCCCCCTATTGCTACTTCGGGCGAGACTTCATCTGCTTCGCAGGTGTTGCTGAAAGAGCCAGTAGTTAGGGTTTGTTTGAGATATTTAGTTGGGTGCGAAGATCTACTCTGATGTTGGGTGTGTAGGGAGAGGGAATAAAAATAAAGAGAGACAAGGATCTGCAACTAAGTGCATAGACAAAACTGTGTATTTTCATCTATTATACCAATAAACACAGTTATGTGGACGTAGCCCTAGGGAGAGGGTGAACCACGTAAATCTTGTTGTTCTGTATGGTTGATGCTGTGTTATTTTCTATATGTTATACTGTGATTTCATTGTTGTTTTCCTATTGAGGATAAGAGATATAAACTAACTTCGCGAAGCTAAGTATAATACTGTTAAATAATCTCTAGGTTATCTTGTGTGTTACTCTGGAATCATCTTGCACTTCCTCTGGTTGTAGACACCTGTGTCCTGCAACCCCCCTATTGCTACTTCGGGTGAGACTTCATCTGCTTCACAGGTGTTGCCAAAAGGGCCAGTAGTTAGGGTTTGTTTATGCATTATTAAGAGTTGAACCCTGGGTCTGCCCCTGTGCCAACACACACATTATTCTTGGCCTACATGGCCAAGATTTTTCTGACTGCCATGGAAATATTTTCTTCCATGCTACTTCCAATTATCCCCTAGTTATCCATGAATTCAATCTTCTTCTTATAATAGTCCACCTTGACCTTGTGGAGTTCCAAACAGTCTTGTCATATTATCCCATCATAATCTCCTAAGGCCAACTCATGGAAACATATTCCTTTTCTCCATCATCCCAAGTCTACTATGCATCTATTAATCACTTATACCTTCCAATGGTCCTAGAGCTTCTCTATGCTTATCTTGAATTTGGCTAGCACTACAAGAGATTTGAAACTATGGGTACTTCCTATGTTGATTAATAAGGTGAAGGGTTGTTAAAAAATAATACTTCTAGCCTAGATGAGGGAGCCCTAATAATTTGTCTATGGGTTGTCCACTACTATGTAAATCTTTCCTCTTATGACATCTATCATAGTTTCTTCAAGTTCTAAGTGGTTCATGAATCCTCTAGTCCCGTTCTTCCTTTTTATGAATCTGTAGGATTTGTGCCCATATTCTTCACATTTGAATCCTAAATGCATAGATCCTACATTTCCATGATATTTGTCCTATTTCTTGGGCTCAGGTGGTGGGGCTATATTTAAGATCCACTAATTGTACCTCCACCTCCAAGTCCAGTGGTTATTGATCCTCTGATTCATTTTAATGCTCAAATCCTTCTTTTATAGAGCCTCAAATCCACATAACTTAGTCCTTTACATTACTTCTATCAAGTTCTTTGGTATGAATGTTCTGACTTTCTCTTTTATATGGYCCTTGAGTCCTCTAATTAATTTCCCAACTCAAGTCTCTTCACTAATTCTAAGGGCATATCTGTCTAGCTCTAAAACCTTGCATTCATAATTTTCCTTTTTCATACAACCTTTCTTGAAATGAATAATATCCATATTATTTCCTCTGATAGTACATTTCACCTAGGTACTTCTCCTCAAAAGGTATCTTGAACTAATCCCAACTTAGGTTCCCTACATCTTTTTTTTCATGTTTCTTGATATGGTCCCACCATATGTTCACATCGTTGATCAACTGGTAGCTGGAAAACTTGGTCTTTTTCACGAGGTTGAAATCATACAACATTTTTCAACAACACAAGTATTCCAATAGAGGACGAACACCTTCAGTAACCACTCACACAACCAGATCAAAGATCAACACACCGATGTTTTTACGTGGTAAAACCCTTATGGGGAAACATCCATGGCCCCAACCAACATGTCCACTTGGAGCAGTTTATTAATGAAAAACAAAATTATTATAGAGAGATTTTACAAGAGAGTTTCTCACAATTGATCATTAACAAATGACCCTCCATGCTCTTTAAATATAGATCATGGACCAATCGTGTGTTAATCCACATATCAATGTAGCCGTTAAGATCGAGGAGAATACGAATCGTCATATCACTCTA
>JASDQU010502901.1:19737-69191 GCA_032191745.1 Picea mariana | reverse complement strand
AATGAAATGAATTCTTGTTACTACCTTTAAAATTTTGCACAACACCATTCCATTAGTGCCACATGTTCACGTTTTAAAATGATTAACAACAACTTACAAGAAGAAGAAATGGAAATGGAAAATATATTTAGAAGTACATAGAACAAAACCCTACACACTAATATACAACATCATATACCACCTAGATGTTGAAAGAATTAAAAACAAAACAGAAATAAAGTATTAAAAACATGTTCTTTTCCTACATAAATTTACATGAATTCAATTGAAAATTCATGGTTTTCCTAAGAGTAGTTTCTATTAACTATTCATCCACATGTAGTGAATATTTCAAAAAATATTGAGAGAATAACATTCACATAAGACAAAATATGAAGGCAGATGGAAAAATGGAGGTTTTCGAGTTTTGCGAGCGCAAGTCGGCTTCGAATCCATTTTAGGGGGAGAAGGAGGTTTGAGATAAACTTAGGTGGGTTATGTCTCATAGAGTGTTAGATGCCAGGACAGGAAATGCTACAGAGGAAGGGTCAGCAAAGGATACCCTCAAGTCATTCAAAGAAATATTCAAAGGTACCCACAAAATTATGGTTGAGGATGTTGACATGGGTGGGGTCTGCAATGGGCACACATAGACCCAGAAGAATGATGGGGAAGAGACAAACCTACAGAGGCATAAAAATAGCTTCAAAATGACTGCTTAGATAAAATAAGTGAGAATCCTAAGTATGAGGTTACCTCGACTATGATAGGGACTTACATTCAATGGATGTGATATTATGCCTTAATCAAGAAATTCATGGGGATCTCAGCCTCGAAAAAATACCTCCAACATTGGATAAAGGAAATATGAAAGGTTAAGGGTCAAACATACTTGTAGCTAGGGTTAAAAGGATTACTCACAGTATTTTTTATAGAATCTTGGGAACGAAACAAAGTGTTTGAGGAAATACCTTACTTATTCAACTCAGTGGGCCTCCATATGTTCTTTTGAACAGAAAGGTTTTATTTTTAAAAAGAAGTCTTCAAAGCATCCCCTATTTGGATTAGGATGTACTCCATGCCAAGGGAATTTTATGAATGTGAGATTATAGAGGGCATAGGAAAAATGATATGATCCTTTGTCAAAATATATGAGGTCAAAAAATATTCCAGGTACATTTCCTACGTTAGAATTTTTGTTTATATGAATGTTGCAAATTCCTTTTTCAAGTCGATAGTAGTGTCTTACTAGGATGAGGAATGGATACAACCCATTTACTACGATCACATATCTTTATGATATAATAAATTCCACATTCATGTCCATATATTTATATATTCCTCCCTAAATTCCCCCACTCTAGGGAGAAATGCCAAGGAGGAAAGAAATATGGAAGGCTTCACCAAGATATAGAGAAAAATGAATGCAAGAAGACACCAACCTAAGAAACTTGTAGTTGTCCCGACAAGAAATATACCAACAAATTCAATATTCGAGAAGGAGAACCCAGTGAAACCCATGGGGATAGAAACCTAAAGAATTAGGAAACAAAGATCAATTAGGGATTTAAAGTGGGTGGAGGATTACAAAAGAGGAGAAAAAAAGAGACATAACAAGGGAAGGAAGGAATGAGGGAGAAAGAGGCAGTGATGAAGGAAACCCAAGGCTATGCCTCAAACGAATAGGATGAATTAAAATTAGATATGACCTAGCATATGAATCTAGAGTAAATTATTGTGGATATATCAGACCTAAGGGAGACCCATGGATATCAGAAAATAAACAATCTAATAATCTCCCAATTGAGGAAGCTTCAAACAGATGTGGTGAAATCCAAAGGGGTGGGTACTAGTCAAGGTTCGAGAAAAATAGTGTTGAGGTACTTGGGGATCAATATTAATCCCCTTAAGGACCAGAAGAAGAAAATATGAGAGGAGAAAAACAAATCGGGGAAACCATATCAACAAAAAACAGAAAAAAACTAGGTCCCTAATGGTCGATTAAGGACAAGTGGTTTGCCTTCCGGATAAATATTTCCCCTCCCAACCCAATTATTTATCATGAATATTACATCTTGGGATATAATAGGTATGAATTCCATATTAAAAAAACATATTTATGGGAAAATAATCTCCTTGGATAAGGTTGATATTGTCCTACTTCAAGAAACCAAATGTGACGAAGGAACCATTAAGATGATTACTCACAAAATGTTGCCAATATGTGAAGCAGAATGGATCACAAATAAAGGAGAATCAGGATGGGTGGCTACCCTCTGGGATTCAAAATCCATGGAAATGGAAGAATTCATTTCCAAAAAGTTACTCATATTCAAATTTAAAGTGAAAATATCAGGAGAAGAAGTATAGATCATGAATTCTTATGGACCAAATCCTTCCAGTCTCAATGGGGGATTCTTGGAATAAATTAACCTGTTAGGATCTTCCTTGAAGCATCAAGTATGGGTTCAGGGAGGTGATTTCAATATTATCAAGAATCCTCTAGAAAATCAAGGGATTCTTCACAAGATAGACCCTGAGAATGTAGATTTCAAAGAATTCATAGAAAGGCTATGGCTATTAGATGTCCCAACCGAACGATATCTTTACTCAAAATAAAAAAAGCGAAAATGATCGCAAGATTATTTCGCACCTAGAAATGTTTCTAAAATCTTAAGTATGCCTCCAATCCAAGTAGGGTATCTTTATAAGTATTCTCTCCTACCATGGCTCAGACCATTGGCCCATCATCTTGGAATGGAAACAATTTTTTAGGAAAGGACGAAATGTGCTTCACTTTGACCAATTATGGATTGACCACATAGACTTTCTTCCAAACCTGTCAGTATGGTGGAAAGGCCCAAAAGATCTCCATTGAATGAAAATGTTCCATATTTTAAAAAGGTTAAAGAAGGTTGACCAGTGCATCGGGAATTGTAACAAATAAGTATTTTTTAATATATTTAAAGAAAAGAGGAAACTAGAACAAGAAATGGAAGAGATCCAATAGAACAAGATTGATGGGATCTACTCTGTGGACCTTAGTTCTAAGGAGGTTGAAATTAGCGAATCTCTAGTGGGAAGAGAGTGTCAAGAAGATTTGTTATGGAAAAAAAATCAGGATCCACTAGCTCGAGGAGGGAGACAAGAATACTAAGTTCTTTCATAGCTCCCTAATCCAAATAAGGAACCAAAATAGAATTGCTCCCATCAAATCATGGGATGGGAGACTCAAATTTAAACTTAATGACATCAAGTAGGAGCTTATAAATTATTTTTGGGACCTCCTCTATGGACTCCATGTCAACACAAAGGGACAAATCTCCAAAATAATTGAATTTGTTCCTAGGTTGGTCACCCTGCAATAGTCCCAAAGTATGATGAGTCTCACTTCCTTAAAGTAAGTTGAAGATAATTTCAGATGATTTCACTATCGAATTACTCTAATCTAGGTGGCCAATTCTTTGCCTTGATATCTAGGAAGTAGTAGAAGAATCTTGCATCTCCAGATCCATTCTACTTGAACTCAATGCAACCTCCATTACATTAATCCCTAAGATCAAGGGGGTGAACTTTGCAGATAAGTTTGGTCCCATTTCCTTATGCAATTTCCTTTACAAAATTATTTCCAACTTGATAGAAATTAGGCTTAAGCCTATCCTTCCACTCATTATCTCTCAAGAGTAGAGGGGTTTCGTGGAAGGTAGGTAGATCTTGGATGGGATTGTAGTAGCCCATGAGGCTTTCCATTCCCTTAATATTTCAAATAAATTCAGGATGTTGATGAAATTAGATATATCTAAATCCTATGATAGAATGAATTGGTACTTTGACCTTATAAATATTATACTTTATTTTGTCTTTGGAGGGGATTCGGTGCACTAGTTCATGAACCTACTTTATATAGATTTATTCTCCATCCTTATTAATATATCCTCCTCCAAGATGTTCAATGTTTTTATGGGTCGTTGTTAGGGAGACCCTTTGTCTCCCTTCCTGTACAACATTTTGGTGGAAGTTATGAGTCGCTACCTCTCCCAAGCTAAAAGGAAAAGGGGTATCAAAGGGATCATAATCCATCTCGGAGAGGAGTATTTGTCCCATATTTAGTTCTTGGATGGTAATATACTTATGGGTCTTCCCATAGTGAAATAAGTACAAGAGTTTAAAAAATTCTCGGACCTCTTTAATATGTCCTCGGTTATCATCATTAAAAAAGAAAAATCTCAGGTATTTTTCTTCAACACTCTCAGGGAAATAAAATGACACCTGGCCAACCTAATTTTCTTTCAACCCTCTTCCCTCTTAGAAAAATGTCTAGGATCCCCCCTGATCTCAAATCTCTCCATAATCTTTCATGGGAGGAAATAATGGCCAGACTAGAAGCCAAACTTAGTAGATGTACTCACCACTTTCTCTCTTTTCTAGGTCATGTCCTCCTGATCAAGTTTCTCATATCATAACTCCACATGTTGTTACAAAATAATCCCCCTACGAGAAGGTAAATCTCCCCTGGATTAATGACCCCTAGACCAAGACATAAATATACAAATAGACACTAACATACCTATGACACTTGTTTAACCAATTGAAAAGAGAGAAGGAGAAAAGAAGATTGTACCTATTTCTGGTGTTTGTCCTCACTGCTCCACTTTGATCTTGATCTCCAAACTCTTTCGCACAACTTGATATCTGCAAAACCACAAACATCAAAGAGAAAACAAGGAAACTCCTACTCTACCACATTGTATTAAACAAAGTCGTCTATAGTAGACACGCATATGTAAAGATACAAAAACTAGAAGTAAATAGGCCAAATATATTATTAAAATGAGAACCTAAAGAGAATAATTACAAACATGGATGATGATGCAAAATCCATCCAAGTTCCCCTCATCTAGCCCTTGCACAATGCTCACAACATCATAAGTTTGATATCCAAATATTCCTCTCTTCACCTTGGAATGAACTCTTTTTATAGGCTTGGGAGGCTCAACCATTATGAGTAGATTTGGGGATTAGTTGAGGAAATGAATCCTTTAGGTTAGGATAGTTCCATAGGATTATATTTGATCCAAAACAACCTCATCTCCAAGAGGTGGCCTTCATAAAGAGGTGATATTCTCCAAATTTTCCTCTAACCAAGATTAGTGCTCCCATATAGTTAGAGATAGAGCATTGATCCTATATCAACGCTCCCTAAATAAGGTAAATGGGGCATTGATCTATGGGGTAGAGCTTCCTAATAATGGACAGGGGGGCACTACCATTAAAAAAATCCCCAAAAATGGTCAATTTTTCAAGTAAAATGTTTGTTTTTGGGCTTGATATGATGGGTTTCTTCCTCCAATATGATTTAGGGATCATGGAAAATGTTATTTGATGGTTTCAAGGGGTTAAAGCATATATAAACACACAGAAACATGCATGTGAAACTTATTAAGGTGCATACAACACTTGAAGACACTTGCAACACTTACCAAGGTGCATATGACACTTGTGACACTTAGGGTGAGATACTCAAGTGTGGAATTGTGGTGTGTAACATATTCCCCCCTAGAGTGTGAGGTCATACGAGAAAATGATGATGAAACACTTTACAATTCTTCAATGCATCGGCATGGAGTTGGAGAACCTAGAAGAAGATGAAAACAACCATCAAAAAATATTAATAGATGTTCCATTTCTGAGGCAGGCATGCCTATGATAGAAATATGAGATGATTCAAATCATGGTCATCGACCAATACAATGCAGATCCATGAAAAATATTGACTAAGGATATGGCCACTAAAGATACAATCTGGATCCATACCTCCATGACATGAACTGGTTGTAGCCATGAAAAATACACAGTGGATATACAAGATGATAAAACATATCCATAGACCAATACAATGAGGATCTATGTGATAGTATATATATCAACATTCTCAAATGATCTCCTTCACAGCTTGGGAAAATAATATAACAAAGTGAATGCTCAACCCAGGGTCTTCATCCCAATCCCAATGTGGTATGAATCTTGTTGGAGTTACTTCACACACACCTAGGATTTATTTTTCCTAAGTTTTTTACTTGTTTATTCATCATAATTAGTCATTATCTAGTCTCCTATATTCTAGGGGAGAATATTCCACCTAGAGAATATTCTCTTTCAGTTGACATTTCAGTTTGATTAGTTGAGTTGAGTTTAGATGTTTCATTGGTTTTTTCACCATGCAACATTGGGATCATCACCAACTCACTACTCTTTGTTCAGTCAATTAATTGAAGACTAGTTGACTAGTTAACTCAGCTAGGTGGCATTTCACTCCCGCAACTGCCTGAGAGACTAGACTAGGTGGCCGTTTACTCTTGTAAGTACTGGTGTGTGTCCATATCAATCTAGACCACCACTATGTCTCATTAGTTACTCATATATCCTATATCTATTGTAAATTATTCACTCTTTGAGTGTGGAATACGGTTAATGAGAATACTTTCATTATTTCTCTCCTTTTTCCTTCTTTCTCAAATTATCGCTGCAAATGTGTGTATTATTGTTTAGCTAGATCTATTTTTTTGCAGGTTCAACACATTTACATGGTATCATAGCTGACAGGATGCTAATCAAAAGCTACACCAAATCATTTTTTGCAGGTACAAAAGATTGAAGACAACAAAAAGATGGATTATTCACTAGAAATACATCTCATGCCTCATAACTATTTGGAATGGAAGCCAAAAATTATGCTTCATCTTAGATGCAAAGGCTTATACCAAATAACCATGGCAATGGAAGTAGAGCCTGATTTTGTCGATGAGAAAAATGACTTTCTCAATATACAAGATATGGCCATAGGAAGTATCGACATGTTTGTTTCTCCCGAACTTTTCCATCAAGTATATGACGAATCACAAGGATTAACTCCAAATGAATTATGGACCAGATTTGAGGTTCTATTTGGGAATCAAGAATATTGTGAAGATTTCATGCAAGAGGCCGAATAGATAGAGCCATAATAGAATCCATCAGAAGATCAAGCCTCTTATTATAAAGAGTCTTCTACAAAAGTATTTGCAGAAATTTGTATTCCATTAATTGAAGATGATGTCTACTCGATTTCAGATTTGTTTTATGAAATTCATGTGGAAGATATATGGCATGCATATCAGGGGTCACATGCAGACACTTTTGCATGCACCATGCATGCATGTCAGGAGACAAAAAGAGATCCGCTCATATCATATGTCATTCTAATATTTTATGAGAAACATTTTCATATACAAATTGGATATTTGAATTACTCTCTGGAAAATATCCAATTTCAAAAACAAAATTGTCCAAAACAGAGTCTGGGAAATGAATTTATGATCGTTTCAAAATCAACAAAATTTCAATGTTTTTTCAAACACGGTTGTTCGGTTTTCAAAATTTCATCCAAAATTTATTTGGATATTATTCATTACAAGAAGATAAAGTGGATATGTGTGGAAATATAAATTATGCATATACTTCATCATATGTGTGCAGACATCTACATCTTCAACAAAATCTTCAAAGAGCATAAACTTGCATAGTTGCGAGGTCTTGTTGGAGTGAAGGACATGGTTTCTTAGCAACTGCCTTCTATTCCTTATCATTTTTTATTTTATGCATTGTAATTTGAGGGCGGGTTTGTTCCCATGAGGTTTTCCCTCTTTTTCTCGTTTAGTTTAGTGTATCTTTTGTATTTGGGTACCTAACATGGCCTCGTAGATGGGACCCATTCTTTATTTTCACCATAGTAATGTTCAGGGGGGGTGTTGGAATTACTTCACACACACCTAGGATTTATTTTTCCTAAGTTTTTTACTTGTTTATTAGTCATAATTAGTCATTATCTAGTCTCCTATATTTTAGGGGGGAATATTCCACCTAGAGAATATTCTCTTTCAGTTGACACTTTAGTTTGACTAGTTGTGTTGAGTTTAGATGTTGCATTGGTTTGGTCACCATGAAACATTAGGATCATCACCAACTCACTACTATTTGTTCAGTCAATTAACTGGAGACTAGTTGACTAGTTAACTCAACTAGGTGGTAGTTCACTCCCGTAACTGCCTGAGAGACTAGACTAGGTGGCTGTTTACTCTTATAACTGTTGGTGTGTGTCCAGATCAATCTAGACCACCACTATTTCTAATTATTTACTCATATATACTAAATATATTGTAAATTATTCACTCTTTGAGTGTGGAATACGGTTAATGAGAATACTTTCATTCTTTCTCTCCTTCATCTTCTTTCTCAAGTTCTCTCTGCAAATGTGTGTATTATTGTTTAGCTATATCTATTTTGTGCAGGTTCAACACATTTACAAATTTAGACATGTGAATAGATGATTTTATGTCAAACATGGTAGAAAACACTTGATTACCTATCATTGAGGTAAACCATTGACAAGTGCAAGAGAAATCACTAATGATATCAATTACTCCCAAGTTACCCTATTACATTCCAACAAATTTGAATAAATGAGTTGAGGTCGAACATTCGTGGAATCATTGGATCAAAGGTCAATGATGTAAACCTACTTTAATAAGTGAGGAGGTCTACCATTTAGGCATGCAAGTCCCAAGGTAATAATTTTTTTATAAGTCTAATTCTCAGATGATGTGTTGAAGTCGACATGAAAAGACTAGTCGAAGAAGGGCCTTAATGTATCACCCATCATCGACATGAAACTGACACATGAAATTGATGTAATATGGTGAATCGAATGAGTATGTACTAGCACAGGAAATGGAAACTGGCAATACTTAAGATGGATGGTTTGATGTGAAACTTCCCTTGAACATGATGAGGCACAAAAACTGACTTGGAAACAATGACTCGGTGAATACCAAGAATGTAATATGACGGAAATAAGAGCATCCTTCGATTGGAAGAAAAATTATGATGACACATGGTATTGGCATGAATAAGAGAAAAATGGATTACTCAATTATAAGACGAGATGACAACATGTGCCATGTTAAAGGGAGACAAAAGTTGCCATAAAGGATTCTCAAAAACTTGACCCCCTTCCTTCAATTTTTCCCCCACCCAGATAGATGAGTACCTCTTTTTCATTTAACAAGATCGAGTAGGATAACACATGCTCGATATAACTCACATTTAGTAAGTTCCTCTTCCTTTATTTAACAAACTAGAAGAAGTAAGGATTCACTCCCATATGGGTCCTTCAATGTGTTGTTTAGCGAGTCCACATAATGAAAAATCATTTTTTTTTCATGTTTAGAGAGTTTGAAAAGAACTTAAAGGAAATATCACTCGACAATATTTTCATGTTTAGAGAGTCTGAAAAGAGATTAAAGAAAACTAAGGGGGGTTCCTTTTTCAGATAAACTTTACGAGTATGAAAAAGTGATAAAAGTATACCCGGTCACATTCTCACATATTTATGAGTACGAGAAAGAACAAAGACTAAGCTCGGTATTGGTTTCATTTTTACATGAGGTTGAAACAAAATTAAACTATTCTTGTAATTTACCTATGTAATTTATAAAGGTTTTGAGGGATACCCATGGATGGTTGGTACTTTTCCCCCAGCTTGAAAATCTAGTGGCTTAAGTCCAAAATGACAATCAAAGGCTGGAGACATGCCCCCCCAAGATTCGCTTCATTCATTGACACGTATATTTTCACTGGTTTGTGTACCGAATGAGGAAGAAAGGTCAATTGACTAAGGTGGATGAAAAAAAGTTTCAAATACAAGACCTAACAAAAGACTCAACTAGGCATCTACAAGATCTAGCTAAATACTCGACTTGACATCTACAAGATCTAGTGAAAAGACTCGACTTGATATGAGAGGTGACCTTTTCAATTTTAAACGATTTTGACACATGAAAAGAATTATACTCAAGACCTTTGTTTCATTTTTTAACGAGCTTACCACAGAGTAGAAAAACTATGCTCAGAACCTCTATTTGATTTTTTAACATGCTGTGTTGGTTTTGTCACATGGGTGAGAAAAAACACAACACTTACTTGCCTAGTTAATTCAACTAAACAAGACAGAGGTTTGTGAGTTGATTAGATAACCAAATACACATGAAACAAGGAAATAAAAAGGAAAACAAAAAGAAATAAATGTTAGAGAAGCTTGCAATAACTAGAACCATGAAAAGCAAAAAATGGCAATCATATAGCTACCAATGGATCAATGTATTGATAGGGTAGCACCGTAGAGAAAGACAAGGACTTATGAATCCCCTCTTCCTCCTTGGGAAGGCTCTTGAGTTCCCTAATAGAGAGTTCTTCTCTTCATACAATGGAAAGTAACAATGGTGAAGAAATACAATGCCAATCCTCTCAAGAGGTGAGTGGAATGGCCCTTGCTATAGTGCTTGAATGATTCAAAGAGAAAAGAGGATTATCCAAGAAGAATTCTTGAAGCATAATAATACCTTGAAGTTATTATTTTCTTATCACACCCATTGAATGTATTTATAGTTTCCATTCATGGAAAGATATAATCAATTGATGATGTGAAAAAGGGGCCTTTTAGGGCAGTCCCTAGCCCTTGACCAACCTCCAAGATAGATTTTTCTTAGATCTGAGTGTCAAATCATGTTTGAAGTCAGAATGGGAGTGTTTGACAGGCTAACAAGATTCATATATGTGTTGTTCATGAGAAGTATGTGGGTTTTCTCATAGACGGTCATGCATATTGCACATTCTGTTCATAATGCGCACTTATGGTTGTGTTATCTTATGCACAGTGTGTGTGCTTCCTTTGGTGAATTTGCACACTTTATTTTTTGGACCAAGTATATAGTTTTATTCCTTTTTGATGGATTTTTATGTTGTAGGTGTATTGATTCTTGTTGGAATCGATGTCTTTCTTCAACCGTTGTTTGTAATGTTTTGGACAATTTTCCAGTGATAACAAATGCTCCCTGATGTGTGAGGTTAGGAGAATATGTATAGCTGAAATACATCAATGTTTCTTTTGTTGAGAGTGCCATTATAAGGAAGAGTGAAGAGAGTAAATGCAATAGTGATCCGCTAGAGGGAGAGGGAAAACTGTGGGGACCAAACCTTTCTCTAGGAAGAAAAAATAAATTTGTATACGACCGAGGCAAGCATGCCCCATGATTGTGTCATCAAACCAATATGTGGGACTGTAACTAAATATGTATGATGATGTAGATAGCTACAATGACCTAAGGGGAGGTTGATAACGACACATGACAGTTTTGAATGGTGAACTAGATCTTAAGCGAGTAATGAATGATAGTAAGAAGTGTCGATGACTTGTAGGAATTGACAACCTATCAAATTCAGAGGTCTTCGGCTAGTATGGAAAACTACAATGGTCGCAGAGAAAGACTCACCTTAACATGAGAGTTTTATGAATTCAAATGTTATGGGGGTCAACGAAATGAGAAAGAAATGATGAATCTTTATGTTCAGTCCAAGAATCCTCCTTGAAAAGGTAATGAGAGTCAAGATACTGATGCCCTTTTGGAAATTGTGTTAATATCTATTGGAAGGGAGACACAGCATCAAGAAGAAAAGGGATTCTTGAAATCCACTGAGTAATAGTTGATATCAAGTACTGATGGGTAACATGGATGAATTCAAGACATTATGGGACTCAAGACTACCTTTGGTTGTGGTGTTGAAGGATGATTGGTAGCAACCATAAAACTAGATCTAGTGTCAGGGGGGGAAATAGACGTGGGGTTACACTGTGGCAGAGGATAAAAAAGTGGGAAAACTCAGAGATCATGGGTACATGGATTTGGGATACTCGAGGTTTGTTAATTATGTCTATATGAAAAAATGGTGGGTGCCCCAACCAAGGGATACATGGGTTTCTTTTCTAGGTAAAAGAAGGCCATTGGGGATGACGACTTAAAAAATCTATGTATATGTTGGAAACAAGGTATTTATACAATAACCAAATGAATAAAGAATGATTTGGGTTGAGTATACAGATAGAGAAATGGGTTCCTCGGTGAAAGATGGATTGGCCTATTTTAAGGCACCAGTGTTTGAAAGAGAACTGGTGGAGGGTGGGGGCGCCATGGGTGGGTTTTTGTATTAGGTAAATGGATAAAGGACAATCTGCAGATGGGAAAACTGATGGTGGATGAGTTGGAGGGATAATGGAACTATGGGGGTTCAATCAACAGAACCAGGTGTAGGATTATATGACCTAGGATTCCATTGGGAAGGTTAGCAATATGATGAGAAGAAATATGGGGTTCATTCTCGGAAGTGAAAAAAACTATCAAAACTCCCAATCCTAGCGGGTGAAATCAACATGAGTGTCAAGTTTCCAAGGGGAACTATGAATGGGACCACTCATGTGGGGGAGAGTGTTATCTGTTGACAATAACAAAATGTGGTACAGGTAAAGATACTTCATAATGGGATGTAGGGACCCTAAGGGAAACTGTTATAGGGTGTGACTGGGATATACAATTTTTTATAGAGGGATTAATTACATGCTAGTGTCAAACATATACCTTATGGGGATGTAATCTTCCTTAACAAGTACCTGCATAGAAAAACCAAAATACCCGATGTGAACAATATCTGATGATAAAGAATATATACCAACTATTTGATAAAACTGAAATTAAGCATGTGTACCTAAATGTGGCATGAGACAAATGCTCCTCCAGGGATAAGTGCAGATGATAAATCGAGGAATATGAATGTGTAATTGGATGAATAAGGATCTCGTGGCTAATAACAGATCCAAAAACAGAGGCTTTGGCTCCTATAAAATAATGTGGAAGTTGGGAGAAAGGGACTATATATGGAGGGTGGGCCCACAATGCCACCTCATTTGTACCGACACTATTGTTGATCTAGAGAGAGAGATGTGAGGTGATTTGTATATTATGCGAGTGTGGGGATACCAATCTAGAATTTGCAAGAGACAGATTAGTGACCTTATCATCCTATACTTTTTGAAGTTGGGGTAGGGTAGTTAGGAACTGTACAGAGGGACATATAGGGATTTTTTTGAGGTAGGTGCCCACTAGTGCGTGGGAAAAGAGGGAATACCCACACATGTGTGCATATGTAGAAATCGGTTTCCCACACATTATGTGTGGGTTTATTCCAAATAATCTCACACTAATGAATGCATGGATGTGGTGAGAAAACCCACGCATAATGTGCAGTTGTGTAGCTAAAAGCTGAGCATATCAGTGCATGGGTTGAATAGACATGCACACATTGGATTTGTGTTTGTTTTATGGACAGTTGTGCACCCATGCGCGACTATGGGTGATAAAGTTATGCATTAGTGCACAGCTATGTCAAGAAAAATTGTGCATAGATGTGAAATTGTATGGGGTAAATCCACACACTATGTGTAGGCTAAGGGGTGTATTATTTTTTGATGTTTATAATTTTTGATGTATGAGATGGTTGATCAAGTCCTTTTGGGTGAATGTAGGTGATCAATGGAGTTGGGTATGATGTCATTCCACTAGTAAGAGAGAGACTGGGATCGACTGAGAGAGGTTGTGAGGGAGCATCCTGTAGTGCGTAGACACTTGGCAGACTATAGGTTGTTGAAGTTTTTCAACTTTCCATTGATATGGCTGCAGGATTTCTTACTCTAGTTTTCGATTCGCATGTGGAGCAATGATCTAAAGTCTTCGTGGTATCAGGGGAGAAGTTTAAATTATATGTAGAAGAGGAAATATATTTTTTGACAAGACTCCCATTTCAAGGGAGGGAATTGGTCGTTGATCCCCATCTACCAGGGGAGGACAAGGTAGAGACCATTGTGGAATGACATTTTTCCGGGCCGAACCCTATGTCGGGTTTGGTAGTGTGGATTGAGGCCCTCGATGACCTACTAACAGAGTGCATAAATCCCATGGTGGTGAGGATATATGGATACTTTTCCACTTAGCATAGGCTTCGGCGACATGATGCCAGCGCAGGACTGTTGAGAGAGTCGCAAGGGGATGTTGCGACAGTTTTAGAGGACCTACATCGACGATTTGAACGGGTCCTACAGGGGATTCCAGAGGGTTTATGGGACCACATCTAGGATGAAGAGGTCCTGTACCAATGTGTAGGAGTACTGACAGAGTGGCGGGCATTGATCCGCGGGGCAGTGGTGGCGGGGCAATCTTTTACGGGTCGACTTCCCCTACAGTTGGAGTGGCCCCAGCGCGTGGAGTACCTTTGGCTGATAAAGGACTTGGGGGGAGCTCTATGGGCACCTTGCGTTCTGATTTGATATATATGGGGTTATGGGCCCAAATGTGTATAGGGTATTTGATACCCAATTTTGTATTTATAGGGATGATGAGGCTTATGAGCCTATGGGAGGATGTATATATATATATATATATATATATTTTTTTTTTTTGTAAAACATTGATGACCTTTATAATATATATGGTGGATATATTGGTGATCATTTTTGTATTTATGTTTTGTTTTTATGATTTGTTATGTCTATTGCTATCTTTCTACAAATGTATCATTCTATGTATCTGATGTTTTTAATGTCATAAATGTCAATCTAATACTAGGTTATCCATGTGATTTTCTACTTGATTGAGGTTTCTTGGAATATGTGTAAATGTGATGGAATCAAAGTTGCAAGACAAGTGTATAAATTTCATGTATTTGTGGAAGAGGCAAGGATCGTGAACATGATACACATTATTGAGTTGTAGGATGACAAGTTGGGAATCTAATAGAATGCTAAGGTGATTAATGTGGTCATGAGTGGCCTTGGGGAGGAGACCAATGATGGCATCATATTATCCTTGGTTGTTGGTGGTCAAGCATAATCACATGCCACTAGAATGGAGTAGTATATGTGAAAGGGTATAGAGGGACCAAGTGACCGAAGCAAGATTCCTGGTCCAATGGATGGCACCATCAGCATAACCAATGCGGTAGGCTGAGGGATGATGCATTTGTCAATAACATAGGTGATAGATCATACTTGAGGAGGGGTGGTAGTAAAGAAGAATAAAAACTCTACAAATGTCTACAAAGAGAAACCTAAGGTAGCGGGACTATGATTAGACATAAAACTTCTTCAAGTACAAGTTGTTGATGGGTTCTTTGAGAGAGAATCCTTCTTGAGAGGCCAATATGTAGGCTCCTTTGGTGAGGCAATGTTGTATGATGAAGGGGTCATGCCATAATGAATCAAATTTCCCATGGCTGAGAGTGTCATGGGTGATATCATAGGCTAGCACAAGATCAACTTCGTTGAATGAGTGAAGGCTGACATGGCAATCGAAGATGAATTTTGAGTGTTTTTTAGTTGCCTCGTTGTGTTGTAATGAATATCGACGGTCCTCATCAAGTGATTCTAAGGTTAGCAAGCGTTGATCCATTGGAGCAGTGTCATGTAAGATCTTTGTGAAAGTGTGTAATGTGGGGATTTCACACTCGATAATGAGGGTGGATTCAATCCCATGGACGAGGTTTAACAATGTAAAATCGATGGGAGTTTTGATTGTCGTGCGATAAGACCATAAAGAGAAAAAAACATATGATGCCATTTGGTCTTATGTTTGTTGATGGTGCCTTGTAGCATGGTTTCAAGGACTTTATTGACAACTTCGACTTGCCCGTTGAAATGAGGGTAGTATGGGGAGGAAAACTCATGGGTGAATCCTAATTTTTAGGAGAGTTTTATGAAGATCTCGTTCTCAAAATGTTTACCATGATTAGAAACTAATTTTTATGGGACTCCGAAATGAGTAATGACATGGTTAAAAAAAAAACACGTTGTTGTGTCAGCATTATTGTTAAATTTGGGCATAGCTTTGGCCCATTTGGTAAAATAATCCACTGCCACGATAATGTACTTGTGTCCATTACTAGATGGAGGATGGCAAGTCATGAAACATGTGTCTCATTTAAAAAAGGGGCCAACTGTGATGACTGGGTGTAGAAGTGTTGGTGGAGCTCATGCTTTGTTTGCATAAAGCACATTTATTGCATCGCTTGATAGGATAGATGCAGTCATGAAAAAAAGCGGGCTAGAATTATCTTGCTCGAATGATGTTTTGGGTTGTGGACATACCCAAGAGGTGACCATCGCAAGCTTCATTGTGACAATCCTTCAATACTTTGTTGGATTCATCGATGGTAAGACATCGTCCAAGGATGGTATCGACCCCTCGTAAGTAAAGAATGTCTCTGATGAGGACGTATTGGGGAGCCTGATGAAGAAAGTGTCGGCAGTCATCTCAAGAAATATGAGACCCAAAATTTTGTGTATGAAGGTAGAGGAGAAGGTCGTCATACTAGGGGTCATCTAAAGAGATGAAGAAGAGGTGTTCATTGGGTAAATCATCATTGTTGGGGGAAGATTTGACATCTGAGGGAAAATATGTAATGAGTTTGGTTAGGAAAAGAGATTTCTTTATTTTTGGAGTAAATAAAACTAGATCGTATTCCTAAAGGATAATGATCCATCGAGAAAACATTTCATTGATATACTATCGACTGAGAAAGTATTCCATGGGGTTTGAATCTACTATGACCTTGGTAGTTTAAATAAAAATGTGATGCCACAGTTTTTGGACTACGAGGACAGCTGCTAATGTGACTTTTTCATGATGATTATACTTTAAAGGTGGTTCTGATAGGTTTTTACTAATGTATTAAATCACATGTTCATGCGCATCATCTGATAATTGGACGAGGACTCCTACGACTGAAACAACATAGGATGATAAGTAGAGGATGTAATCGTGATCATAGTCTCGGGGACTAATCAAAGGGGCATTGGATAGGGAGGCTTTTAAATAATCAAAAGTTGTTTGAGAATGTTCATTGCATTGAAAGGGGATATCATGGTGCAATAAGCAGAGAAAACCATATGTGCAAGTGGTGTAGTCTGGGACAAAGTGACGTAAAAAGTTGGCTTTGCGTTGTAGGGTATGCAGTTGGCGTAATGTTTTAGGTGGTGGAATTTATGTGATAGCTTGGACCTTGAGGGGTTCCATAGTGATGCCATGTTGGAAAACAATGAACTCAAGGAGGCACCCGAAAATGATGCAATAGACACACTTGAGGGGGTTTAAGGGGATATTATACTGGTGACATTGTTGAAAAATGATGCGTAAATCATCTAAATGTTGGGTTTGATTTTTGTATCGAGAAGTGAGTTTGTGCAAGTAAGCGAGAATGATGCGAGGAAGATCATGAAAGATGTAGGTCATGGCCCATTGGAAAGTAGCACTAACATTTTTTAGTCCAAAGGGCATGGCATGATAAGAAAAGGTTCCCCAAGGGGTTGTCAAAGCGGTTTTGTACTAATCTACTGGGTGGATTTGAATTTGATTTTATTCAGAGAACCCATCCATGAAGGACGGGGCCTTGTGGCCGACACAATCATCGATTATTTGGTTGATGAAGGGGGTTGGGAAGTTGTCTTTTGGACAAGCATGGTTGTGGTCGGGAAAGTCTGTGCATACATCAGTAGTTCCTTGTTTTTTGTTTATAGGGACGAGGTTGGAGACCCAAGAAGTGTACGCAATGGGATAAATGAACCTGAGAACGTGTAACTTGTCAATTTTGGCTTCGATAGCTGCATCTTTGGATGGGTTGAGGGGGCGTTTCTTTTGATGAACAGGGGTGATATCCATCCATGTGTCGATTCTATGTTTGACTATAGAAGGAACGAGGCCAAACATCTTCATATATGATTAGGAAAAAATATCCCGATAATCCTGAAAGAGAGATTTGTAAGAAATGACTTCTTCAGTGGAGCATGCGACGTCAATTGTGATCTCTTCTATGATGCTCGGTTTAATGGAAATGTCAATTTTGATTGTGGGGGAGATATTGGCCATGTTTCCTTCTTCAAAAGCATCGGGGACAGGAATAGGGATTTTGAACCAGTCAATATACCTCAAAGGAATAAAATCCTTGGTTTCAACTACGTATAGGGGGGCTTGGTCAGGAGGGTGAAAGACTGCTTGTGAGAGGAAAAGTTCTCAATGATGGAGTGTGTTCCATGAGAAATCATGGGTATTCATTTCCTCTAAGATATCTTCTTTGCAGTAGAAAATGCGAGAATACAGGGAATCCTGGGAGATGGTAGGGGGGACCATCAATGAGTAAGTGTTATTCGCCTCAAGGGATGAGGAAGTAGAAGGGAGATCTTGTACGGGGTGTGATGAATTTCTTGACATAAACCAAATGTCACGATACTGTGGATGGTATCTCCTTTGTGTGGGGACTGACAAAGAAATATAATGAATTTCACTAATCTGAGCATCAGTAGGGAGTTCCTGAGAGGTCTTAGGAAGAGATGTGTGTTTTACAACGGCTAATGTTTGGAAGAATTGAGGTAGAAAAGGGAAATGATGAGTGTAATGGTCATATTCTAAGAATATGGAACACGCAAAATTAGTTCTTAACCCTTTCTTGTGTGTGTTTGATGACTCTATAGAAGCGATGGATGTACTTGGTGGAGTGGCAAGAAATGGGGTTACTTTAGGGAGTTGGATAATATTGCAAAACTCAGGAAGAGTAGGACATATGTTAGTGGAGTGTCCTTCTCTTTCACATAGTACACAAGGTGGTTGATCTTGGGGAGGGAGTGGATCTATGGGATTTTTCTTTCTTTGTCTCCCCCCGATGGTGGTGTTGTTTCCTCTAGTTGGGGGTAGGGTGGTGTGGTAGGATCCTGTATTGGGATATGCATCGGTAATCCCTCTGTATTATGAGGGAGAGATGGTGAAGGAACCATAATGGGTGGATGGAGATACCATGCAGGTATGGAAAGAATCATGTTGGGAAGGGTAAGGGTAGCAGCTACTTGGAATTCTTGGACTCCAGGTGGGGGGTAGAAAAAAGGGATTTGGGTAATGTCTTGGGGGACTATCTCCCAAACTGGTATTTTTCCTTGGAGGGGGAGGGAATCTGGGACAATTCGTTCAGTGGTGTTTTCCAGGAATTCTTGAGGTAGTATTTCTTTGACTGGTGTAACGTTGATGTGGGGAGGGGACTCAATGAGAGGAATATTGTCTATAATATATGTTCCATTCGAGGAAACTACACACACTTTTGTTGAAATAGAAGGGTTTAGGAGAGGTGGTGCTTCATGATAAGTCCTTAAAAAATATGGGTCCTTGAATATTACAGGACCAATGTCAATGACTAAAAAAGCATCTAAGCTAGTGCAGACAAGTGGGAGGATTTTATCAATGTTCACGGAATGATTAGGCCCATAATGTGTAAGTTGGTCGATGGTGACAATTTTCTCGTTATGGGGGAACATCATTGTATGAAACACAGAAGAGAATACCACCTTCATAGCATACATTTAACTACATTCGAACAAGATATTGTAGTCAAGTGCGGCGTTGATAAATTTAATGCGAATCAAGATGGTTTTTTCCCAAAGTTCCATAGGGAAATTATGGAAGCGCCCTTTAGTGGATGATGGTCGACCATCATAATCTATCATGGTGATGGTAGATGGTACTAGATCAAGTGAGATGATTTTATTCCATAGTACTTTGGACATGATGCATGTGGATGCACCTTCATCGATGATACACCGATGAATTGTGATGTTATGGATCTTAACTAGTATCTGAAAAGATACCAGAGAAGGGAGGTGTGGTTCTCCATTATCTAAATAAAAGGTGATTAGTCGAGTATCAACAGGGTCGACTGCCCCCAAGGTGGAAAGAAAGGATTTTCACTATGATGGTCACATTTGGCGGACCTCCAAAAAAGACCTGGTTGTAGGAGACTATGCTAAGTCATTGACCAGACTATATTTATGGGCTTCCCTAGCATGAAGGTTATCTACATTCCATCATAGAGGTATGTAGGGTATACAAGGATTTGGTTCAGTATTAGGGAGTGGGATAAATAATGGTTGTTCAGTTGTAGTGGGAGTTGTTTCTAAGGTGGTTCGGGTAGAGTCGAGAGGGATTCCATATTGGCGGCCGCATGTTTGTAGAAGAATCTCTTCCTCACAGGTATAGAGGATATTGTGATCGAATGGATTTTTGGGTTGATTGGGACCTCAGTCTTGATATTGCCCCATTTTTGGTGGGGTAGATTTTATCTTTTTTTGGATATTCATCACATCTTGGTTTGGAATAGGGTTTTTCAAAATGGCCGGAGGTGGTGGTTGAAAATAATTTTTTGGGGTCTACTAAGGGGCAGGTGGTGCCGGAGGGCATGAGTGTTCATGGATTCTTTCATCTATTTGTAATCAAACATTTGGGGGAAGTGGTTAGTATTATGTCCATACTCACCACATAGAGCATAAGGTAAGTTAGTTCTAAGATTATCTTTCTTCCCTTGTCATGGTTGTTTTTTATTGTTTTCCCCTTGGGGGTTTTGGTTTCCTTGATTATGGTTCCCCCATCGAGACAATTTTGTTGGGGGTTATTTCATCCTGGTCCTGGGTTGTTTTTTGTTTCAATTTTTTCCTTTCTTCTTGGCATTATTCATCTGATGGGATGTATTTTCCATATTCAACTGTTCAAAAGCATGAAACTATTGAATGGGAGAGGGTTGAACAAATTTAACACCGGCATGTGGTTTTCCTCGTGGGGGAGAAACTGGCTAGGGGGGTGCTATGAAATGGAAAATATGGATTTTTTTGTGGAGATGATCCATATGGCATATAGGAAGTTGAGTTATTTCCACTACTATTGGGGTTATAGATGGGAGTTGGGGGTGGACCCATACTTGGTTGAGAGACCATATTCATCAGGGGTACTAGTGGGGGTACCCCCAATGGTGGAGGGGGAGCCATGGGATATGACTATTGGTGGGTGGGAGGAGGTTAATAAGACGTCCCTCCATATGGTTGAGGGTACTAATTTGCACCAGAAGTGGGTGATGGGTGGTCGTAAGGGTTGAGATGTGTCATAGAACCAGTCAACCCATCTATAGTGTGAGAAACCCTAGGCTTCTCTTGCCCAAATGGTAAGGGTCTGGGTGCATCAGGAAATAATGTGTACAAGTAACCTAATTGGGCCTATATGAGGTTGAATTGTTGGGAATTGCTAATGGATTCCTCTTCTCATTGAGAAAAACTGGATGCTACATCCTTGGAAATCAAGGGGAGGAGTGATTTAAGAAACCAATCAAGATGTTGTTCTTTGGTAGTTTCTTCCTTACACAAACTACCTCGCTGATGACATTCATGGATGTGGTCAGTGATATGGATAGTCATGGTTTGTTTGAACTCGGAGAGAAGTTATAATCCACTGTCATGATGAACTGGTAATTGGAAAAAGGACAAAAAGGCCTTGGCCAATGATTCAAAGGTCACATGGGACTCTAATGTTTCGTCCACATATCATTTGGTTGATGAACTACTGAGGGGTCTTTGAAATAATCTCAAGCGGATGGAATCATCCATGATGTTGTTTGACGATCACCATAAGTGGAAGGTCATAATATGATTGGTGGGGTATTCTCCTGGGTTACCTTCAAACTTTGGAATGTCTGACGACAATTTGGTAGGCATATTTTCCCAAGTGGCATCATGTAAAATGGGGTCATTCATGAGTTTGGTTAAATATGGAATGTTGAGGGATGCCAAGTATGGAAAAGAGGGATGTGGTGGATGATTTGTTCCAACCATTGTCTGTGTAGGTGATGGACCTATCCCTTGAGAGGGATTTGGTGGGTTTTTACTTCTTCCTTCAGAATACGTTTGTCCCCGACCTCCTTTTGAAGGAGAACCAATAGATGGAATACCTTGGGTATTTGACCCAAGAAAACTAGAATTGAGTAAACCTGATCCGAAGATAGTAGCACTCACTGGGGTGTGAGATGGTGGAGTCAATGAGTTGGTGAAACTAGGGAGTCCTCCTAGAATAGTAGGGATATTCTACAAACATCTAGAATGATGGGGATTTTGTGGTTCCCCTATGGTTCCGACTAGAAAAGTGAATTTGTGAAAATGGTGACAAGAGAGAAGTAAATGAAAAAGTGGTATTTATATTTTTGACCTTCACAAAATAGTATAAATCATAATTGCATGTAATCAAATGAACATCATACATCAACTGCAAAAAGAAACAAGCATGTGGATAGGTTGATTTTTTCCATGCGGGGGAAAAAGAAAAAGAAAATGATCATGTCCTAAAATACCTATAGTCCTTCCACTCAATTTTGCATTGGTCCTTCCAATAACACTCGACAGTGGGGTTTGAATCCACCGGAAGAGGAAATAGTGAAGTTTCAAGTAATCATATATAATGAGGGGTAGAGGGTGCATATCCTGAAAGAGCTAGCGATATTTACCTATAGCCAGACAAAATTTGATCAAGGTGTGATTACATCCCACAACTACCACCTGGGTAGATATCCTATGTTTGGCCACCAAGTACCTCTGTCAAAGTGAAACATTTATATTTTTGGCCTAAAAAATGGGTCACGGGATGGATACCCTCACAAGAGTTGGGTGAGTCAAGGAGGGATGCACAAAACAACCAAACCTCGACCTTCGACCCTTCACAGGTATCTCCCTACCTTATGGTATAGGAACACTTTACTTGGAGGATTTGAAATATGCTTATTCTCAACTTCTATTTTTTCAAAAATGTGAGAACCTGATAATAGGGGTTATTTATATTCCTACCACTGAGATCCTACCTAGACTAAAAACAAATTTAGGCACCTCCTGTGGAGGAAAATTTAGTGCATTTTTAGAAAACATTTAGATGGGATGGGGTTGACATATTGGGGTCATGGACCAACCTCGTTTGAATTTTATTGGTGTGGATAATTTCTAAAGAAGTAGTCAGATCTTTCAGAGTTCCTTTGAAGTACTTTGTGGGTAATTAAAAAAAAATCTTACTTCGACCTCCACTATTCTAATAGAAATTATGTGTGTCGTGAGTAGCTTTGTCTGAAAGAAAGTGAAAAGTGTGCAAAATATTTTTAATAAGTTAAGTGTGATATTGTAGCATGTGGACTTCATGTGGTCCTTACAAATATTCTTACCTATATTACTATGTTTCTTTGGTACAACCTTTCCATAGATAACTATAAATGTGGACATGTGGGTCCTTACTTGATCCTTTAAACTCCCTAGAATGTTGTCTATACTAAGAAATATTTTGAAACTATCCTAGGATTGTAGACATGTGAGCATGTATGGGTCTGCTACTTGATCTTTTAAACTTTCCTAGAGTGTTGTCTAGACTAATAAAGCTTTTAGAAACTATCCTAAGGTTATAAACATGTGGGTATTTATGGACCCTTACAAATATTTTAAGATAATTTTCAAAACTAATATGTACCCTAGGGGGTTTTGTCCTCTCCTAATGATTTTTTAAGGGAGATGAAATTTCCTTTCAACCACATTTTCCAATTCCCGAGATCACACTTGGGTGCGGGGGAAGAGTCTACTTGAGAGTTAAAATTGATTTCTAGTCCCAAATTAGTTGATTTGTTTTTGAAAAAGGAATAACTTTAACTCAAAGTTTTAAATTCCAAATGATCCATCCATGTGGCAACAAAAAAAAGAGAAGAATATTGATTCTCTTTACCCCTATGTGCTTATGTTAGCTAACCTTATTTGTAAGAAATGACTCTAAGTGAATTCTGATTGCTTTACAAAGTGTAGGAAATTAAAATTTGAAGGCAAGGGGCTCTCAAACCACTCAAAAACCCTTACAATTTGCAAAAAAATGAACTTGTGCATGGGCTGTAGTTCTGAATGTCATGCTAAGTGCACAAAATGTGCATAATGCATGGGTTTATGAAGGCTCTTATGCACACAATTTGTAAAGTGTGTGTCGATGTGCCTCGAAATCCGCACACTTCCTATCATGCGTTGGGAAAGAAATTTCTAAATGAAATGCTCTTGCCTTGGCTCTGAATTCTGACTTTGGAAGACTGGATTAGGCTGGTTTTTGTACCTACATATCCAAACAATTAGAAAGAAGTTCTCTCAAGACTTAAATAGGGCGAAATTTTATTCACAATCCCCAGTATGGTCGCCAATCTGTTGTGTTGGTTTTTTCACATGGGTGAGCAAAAACATGACACTTACTTTCCTAGTTAAGTAAGCTAAACAAGACATAGGTTTGTGAGTTGATTAGATAACCAAATACACATGAAACAAGGAAATAAAAAGAAAATAAAAAGAAAAAAAATGTTAGAGAAGCTTGCAAGAACTAGAACCATGAAAACAAAAAATGACAATTATATAGCTACCAATGGATCAATGTATTGATAGGCTAGCACCATAGAAAAAGTAAGGGACTTATGAGTCCCCTCTTCCTCCTTGGGAGGGATCTTGAGTTCCCTAATAGAGAGCTCTTCTCTTCATACAATGGAAAGTAACAATGGTGAAGAAATATAAAGCCAATCCTCTCAAGAGGTGAGTGGAATGCCCCTTACTATAGTTCTTGAATGATTTAAAGATAAAAGAGGATTCTCCAAGAAGAATTATTGTGGCATAACAATACCTTGAAGTTATTATTTTATTATCACACACATGGCATGCATTTTTAGTGTCCATTCATCTCAAGATATAATTGGTTCATGATTTGAACAAGGGGCCTTTTAGGGCACTTCCTAGCCCTTGTCCAGCCTCCAAGATAGATTTCTCATAGATCTGAGTGTCAAATCATGTTGGAAGTCGGACTGGGAGTGGTTGAGAGGCCGAAAAGATTCATAAATGCGTTGTTCATGAGAAGTGTGTGTTAGCAAGATTTGCCTCACCTTATGAAAAATTGCTTAGAAGGCCTTTTTCCTTTTCCCTATGTAGACGTGAAGTCCCTTTTTGAAAATCCCATAGATAAAAACATTATTTTTTCACATATACACGCCCTACCTATGGTACAACATGCATATACATAGGTTGCATCACCATAGCCTGCGTACATCGGGTTTTGTGCCCAAAATTAAAAAATGGTGTCATATTTCCATGTCATGTCACAAGATCCATGATCCTTGACCTTCCATATACTAGAAACACTCTTAATCAACCCTTCAGTTCCACTTGAAGGCTATGAATGGGCCAAATCCAAGCTATGGAAAAGAGGAGAAGAATTCAACTTTGAGAGCAAATTTACTTTGGAGAAATTATTCACTTCATATTAAGTCTGCATCCCTTTTTCCTTTGAAGTCTGAACACATTGTTCATCCCCCAAGGTCTTCCCTACATGATTGATAACCTTATTTTCTCTCTTATATGAGCTCACCTTTGGTGGAGGATTGAACTGGTGGAGGCCAAACTGGAAGGGACTTAGTTTCTTGGTTTTGAACCATGCCGACACAAAAGTTTGTAATTCATTCACTTCTGTTGATTACATTTTAATAGAAATACTCTTTTCTCGTCCAATTGATATCTTGCAAATATTTGAATTATTATTCCATGGGCGTATTTTTTATGAATGTTGATGGATTATGCTATTGAATGTGCTAAATTTATATATTATCACCATATGCTTGTGTTTCTTGGTTTTTGAGGACATGTTGTAGGTGTATTGCTTTGATTCAAGTGCTCAATGGTGGACTTCATCGAACATCTGGACGAGGTAGGCCTTTTATCTTGTCTTGCTAGCATATTTGTTTATATAGCATATCTGAGATTAGAGTTTATTTCTGCAATCATTTCCATCTATTGTGGTTTTCCCCTAGACATAGAGAGATTTTCCTCATAACAGAATTAGCGACCATACTGGGGATAAAATCTTATTTTCGGGGTTTGGAGTGTTTTTCTCCTTTTATTTCTCTCATTTATATTGATTTTCTTGTTTTATGACTGCTTGAAAACCTCTGTTCATTCTGAGTCTGAGTTTCTTAACCTTCTCCTTAGCCTGGCTGTGTTTTAACATGTATATGCAGGTTTTTACATGATATTCGTGTAAATACACATGATTTCCTTCTGCAAGATGCATATATACACGCTTTTCTCCTTAATAGTCGCGTACATCACCTTTTTTTACTTGGTTTTTGGGTTTGATGTTTGTTGTGTAAGTTTTGATAGTTGTTGAGTCTTCTTGGGTCTCTGGTGTGATTGTTAAATGTTTGTGGAATGATAGGAAACCTTTCTTTGGTTGAATTTTTGGGCAATGCATTTCTCATAATCTTTTTCATTTGATTGTACTTGCATCTTGGGCTAGTTGTTTTCTTCTTGATATCCTACCCGGTTTGTCTATGTTTACATACAGTAGAATCTTTGTATCAATTTTCTTTTCAGTCCTTGCATTTTCATTGTTTTATATTGAAAATACAAAGATATTAGGCATTTTACATTGATGGAATTTTATCTTTTGAGTCCTTATCATTGATCTTAGTACATGTATAGAGATATTTCATTTTATTTGGAATCACAAAACTAAATTGAAAATTGCATTTTGAAAAGAATATCATTTATTGGGAATTAAAGTTAGGACTTTCCATTGTATTCATATTCATTTATTTTACTTACTGAGTCATAACATCATTAGTTTCATGGATGCACCTTTTTCTGAGTAAGCAATGCCACTAAAAGTAACGCTATAATTTAAAATTGATTAGAAATAATTTTATTTTCTAGGGTGCACAAACTAGCTTAGGATTTAGAGCCTTGAGTAAACTTCTCCAAGGCTATTAAATCAACATATGTGTCTGACTAAGGGAATGGAGAAATCCATTATATAATTGGTGACGTTAGGAGGATCTACTTTGATTGGAGTTAAACACGAGGTCGCATAAGGTTGGTTGAAGGGATATCCTCCCGATACCTTCCTTGCGTCAGATATATTTCTGGGGGTATATTCGTATATGAGGATCTTGCTAGTACATTTACCTCTGTGAGAGGTGGCACTTTCAAGGTTTTGAGCTTTGTTACCCTACCCATACGGTGGACCTGACTTACGACTATTCGCCAGCACATCGTTTATATCATGGTTGCTTAGTTTCTTGACATAGGTACCACATATGCTACTTGCATGGGTTATTCTCCAGATACCCTGGGTCAGATAAGGGTCGGACAACACATAACCTTTATGGAGGATTACCTCTCTAGGGGGATCTAACCAACTTGTTGTTAAGCCAACGAGGGCCCTTATAACTAATTATGATAGCTTTGATATTTAGCACGGAGTCTCAGGCCCCTCTTGGGTGAGGCATACCTACTTTAGGGATGGATGCCCCTTTCAGCCACTTTAACTTGTTTGTGGGCATATCGTCCTTTTTTTATTTTATTTTGGTGTTCTATTTGATTACTAGTTGGCCTTCACATTTTTTTTTTATCTCGAGTCTTGAGTCATCATGGAGTCAGAACAACTTCCCCATAGGTCTCACCTCTTGTTACAGTTACCACCGCATTTTGAGTGTTTTCCTTCTAAAATGCATAAAGTTATCAAACATGTTACACACACCTCCATTTATAAGACTTGTGATCTTACAAAAATGAGTACTGAGTCGAGTCAGAAAGATATCGGTATTCCTTCAACCCCCATACATACTATATTTAATGGTACTCCTTTGACACCTTCAACCACAATGTTTTTAGTGCCATGCGTTCCTATCGTCACTATCGTCCGTCCTATAGTGAATACTCAAACTATAGCCACGAATCATTTTGGGTCCCTTGGCCACTTGTTGGGCTACAATATTTAATCCATCCCTATGGCCTCTAGCCCTTTTTCTTATGGTATGCATAATTTCACATTGGATTTTTCATCCTCCATCCCAGCATCTAGTCTAAGAATGAGTATTGGACTTAGAGTCACGAGTCCTCCACATACTCCATTTTCATTTGGCGGTACTCATGTCCACAAATGACTCCTATAGTTGGAGGATTTCCTCCTTTTAACCCCGGGTCTAGTCTTGGTCCTAATGTGTTGGCCCTTGACCAGGTTTTAAAGAAATATTGGTCGTGTTTGACCACTTTTGGGACTTTGACAGGCTGGTCGAAGATGGGGCACCTAGGTGTAGCTAAGATTGTGAGATATCACTTTTTTTGTAGGATTTTCAACCCAGCGAAGGGTTTACTAGGGTTTATGTAATGGGTTAAGGGATGTTGACCCATGGGTTTACCCATGATTAGGCCTTTTTGTAAATGTATAAATAAGTAGCTAAGCGATGTAAGAATATTAGTTGGCTATGTGCACAATATGTTGTAAGTGTTAATGTTGGCTTAGTGCAAGAGGTTGTAAGTTTCTTTGTGGAAATAGAGGCTCTCTGCCTTAACTTGATTTTGGGAAGGAGGATATGGAGCGCAACACGTAAATCTCCTATCCTCTGCGGAGTTTGGCTCTGTGGATTTATGCACATGAGCGACTGAATGTAAGAACACTGAAGACTAATAAAGAATAAGAAGAAGTTGGTGTATGTATCCCCACACTAGGGTGAGCCATGTATATCCTATATCTTGATGAGCTTTGTGTGATGTGAATTATGTTGTTTATTTACTTAGTTTTTTTGTTATCATGTATGATGAATGCATCTGATGTTGTTTCTTAGTGCTTAATGGTATTAAATATAAATTAATGCTAGATATGAGACAATGCTATGTGATAAGTGATTGAAAGTGCTTTATCTTTATTGTTACTGCGTTGATCTGTAATAAGGGTTTAATCTGCAATGTGAATGAGACTCGTGAACTAATTCATTTTGTTTTCTAAGAGATTTGTTAAGTGTTGTAATCACAGATCTATGTCCCATCTTGGTTGTAGGCACCTGAGTAGTACAATCCCCCCTACCTCTACCTAAGGTGAGACTTCATCTGCTTTTCAGTTGTTGCTGAAAGGGTCAGTAGTTAGGGTTTTTTTGGTGCATTGTTGAAGCGTTGAACCTTGGGTCTACCACTGTGTAAAAAAATGGTTCTGTTGTCGGGACCTAAAACTTTGATTGTTGGGAACTGAGGAAAAGAGAAATCCATGTGCGTAGATCAGTTGTTTTAGTGCATAGTATTCTAATTGAATTGTGAATATATGTGCTAAGAAAGAAACCCGTTCTGAAGAAAAAGAGGTAAGATCTTGAAAGAGGTAAAGCTTTATGGTTTTATAACAGTAAGATAAGTGGATTTTTTTTTTGTTTCAAAAATATGAATCTAGGTATGTTTGATAGATTATGTCCTAGTTTGAATTGTAGGGCCCAATTAGAAGAAAGAATTAATCTAAATAGAGAAAGATATGTTATTCCTATGCATAGAAAGAATTTTTGGACTAATAAGTGGATGCAAGAACCTAGAAATATTTTTTGCAGATTATAGCTCCAGGACTGTGATCCCAATGCGTAGTAGAGGAAAGGTTGGGGCTTGTTTAAAAGAAAGAGAGGATTGACACTATGTTATAACCATAGAAGACCGAGACATATTGCTAAGGAATGCCCTGGTACAGGTCCTATTTGTCTTTGTTGTAAAATTGTTGGTCATGAAGTTGAGGATTGGCCAAGGATGTTTGCTAAAATAGAACAAATGGATATGAGTCAAGAGAATAAAAGCATTTTAGAGAAATATTCAGAGAAAACTCAAACTATGATAGTACAGTTAAAATAAGTAATGGATGATCACAAAGACATCATTTTACCAGAGATTTTGAAGGAAAGACAACACATAGTTACAAGAATAGAAGACTTCGACATAGATTGTGTATTGGATGAATAAACACATGTGAATATTATGCCAGAAAGTACTTGGGAAATTTTGGGAAGGCCTGCTATGATACCTTCATTAGGGAGGATTGGCTTGTTTAAAGGATATATGATAACCCTATGTGGAAGAATTACTAATATATCTATGATTTCTCATGAAACATTGACTAAAGAAGAATTTGAAGTCGTTAAATTTGTTGAGAACAACACCCCTTTTCCACTTTTATTAGGAAAGAATTGGATTGACAAGGATCAGATCAGAAGGAAAGTAGAGGAGGAAGCTACAGAACAAAAAAATAAAGAACTAATGGAATTCATAACTATAAAAATAGAGCGACTAATAGAAGAACAAGAGGATAAGTCGAAGCAACAGAGGGCAATAGAATTAGTTGTCAAAGTTGAAAGAACACAGGAAGGCTTGAAGAACCTATCAATGCAAGAAAGAAGTATAGCCACCTTGGAAATAGTAAGAGAAGGGATATTAACCTTGGAATCTGTAAGAGCACATCAACAGTGCGAAGTCCTTACACTAGGAGAGAATAAAAATGCAAATGGGAAGAGGATTCCAGAAAGTGTTATAAAATCTCAAATCATAGGAAAGAAGGCCAGGAAGCTCAATAAGAAGAAATCTAAGCTAGAAAAACTATAGGAAGCTACAGAGGATAGAAGGAATACTTCGTAGGAGGTAGATATGCAGAACTTAAATCTCGCCAAAATAGCAGAACCACGTAGAATAGAACTTCACCATGACAAAGATATATGATCGTTGGAGGTGCCCCGACCATTAGAATGACTCCCAAGAACAGCTAGAAAAATAAGTTATGGGCGAATGGACCGTTGATACCATGCCATAATGGATGGATTCGCATTGATGGTTGCATTCCTGTCCACTGGAGGAATCCATTACGATGCTTTCTTATTTAACCCATCGAACACTGCGTTGAGACCTCTTTTTTCCACCCATGATTATCCAAGCTACTGAAGAATCGATTTTATATTGCGTTGTGATTTCTACACCTCTCCATCTGTTGGATTACCTCTCTTATCTGTTTGCCTACCCAATCTATTTTTCTACAAGTGTGGATGTCAGGCGAACCTAGCGTGTTATAAATATCTGTTGGGGAGATCCTTACGAAGATGATGGTTGATAGACAGTTTTCTGTAGGAATCCTAGTGTCGTCGACTAGGGGACTATAAGAATCCCCTTTGACTAGATGTCATTCTAGCCATTCTAACCCCACAAATGAGAAGAGAAGTAAGCATCGCGATGATCTGGCTAACGCGAAGAAGATATCGTCAGTCTTTCTAGATTACATACCACCTTTGGTTGGTGCAGTTAACCGTGAAATTATCCCACGTGATTTTGAGTATATGTTGATCACTACGTACATCCCAAAGGGGGTACATGTAGTTAGACCCCATTTGGGACATATCCCAACTCGGAATAACAACGAATTTAATATCGGCGACAGAAAGAACTATGCCATGGTCATGCCCCATAGGTATTTGATGAAGACGACTAGGAAGAAGTCGTGCATAGTATCCCAACCATGGATTAAGGAGTTGGCACAGTCCACGATACTAAATGTAATGAATATACCTCACTTCGACCGACATCAATAGGTTGATTCTTGCGTTAAAATCCTCTTTTCATGCTACCATAAAGGATATATGTGGCTCGACAGGAGCATCATTGTGGATCTGACACCGATCCACCTGATCACAAGACTGAGAATGCAGGGACCGTACCCTCAACATCTCTACCCAGGAAAGACTTAAAATCACTCCCTGGAACAACGCATAAAGCATAATTATGGCGATTTAGAAAAGGGAAAGTGAGGCTACAAGGTAGCCTCTATCTAGGATGTCATAGTGCGCCTCACTTTCCAACTTATAGCTGGAAAAATCTTCAGAAATAACCATCTGAAATAGGTCACTAGGTTCATAGTAGACCTCGTTGAGAAGTGCGTGGAGAGGATGAAAATGAACTGGGTGAGTTACCTCATCAACGAGATCAAGAAATATTGTCGCGAAGTGCAATATCAGGGGTATGAATTCCATTTCAGCTGGTTACTTTTATTAATCACACTTCTCACTTGGAAGATACCAGAAGGAGCGACATTTCCAGAAGTTGAGCCATTGGAGTCATTGGCCGCAAGGTTCTCCACCTTGTGGTATACGAACAACATTTCAAAGCAGTGGCCGTATAACACTGTGTTCCATGCCTACTACAAGAAAATGAAGCATGATATTGAGGCATTCTCATGCATGAACCTGAACACATTGCACCAATATAGAACACTAGAAAAGTTTCATGTAGATCGACACTTTATCTATATCACTGCATGTAGGGATGAGAGAAAGGAGTAGTTATAGTCCTATTATAAGTTGACCCACGATGACCTGAAGGAGATAAACAAAGAATGGCCTACAAATTTCCTTGTACCGGTTAAATATGCAGATCTCTCTGATGTAGAAATCATAGGAAACCCCTTGGTCACCTGGGTCGAGCATGTCAGGAAGAGCAGTGTGAAGAAAAAGAAGAAAAAGGTAGAAGTCCAACATATAGAAATTGATGAGGAGGACAACACCTCTATGGAATATGGATCTAGATCACCAGAAGGAGGAGGATAAGACCAAGGCAATGGACAAGGAGGATGGGATGACAAAGAAACGCAAGAAGAAGGTGAAGCTACACCGCTGAAGGACCCCCCTACCAAGGAAAAAACATCAAAGAAAAGGAAGGTTTCCCTACATAAACCTTCAACATTAAAGAATACATGTGCTAGTAAGACCAAGATGAAGGCCACGCTCACAGAGGATGATGTTGATCTAATCATCACATCCATCGAGGATGCTTCAGAGGATATCTTGAAGTGATATGGAGCAAAGCAGGAGATGTTGTATGAAAGAATCGAGAAAGAGATGAAGGAGATACAACAAGCCATCCATTCGAGCCACCCACTACCTATTGTTCCTTTTTTGTCGAAGATTGTAGAATTGGGGGATGAGCCCGCCCAATTATGAATACTAGAATATGCAAAAGAGGCTCGGCTTCAACAAGTCCAAGAAGAAAAGGAACATGCTACAAAAGTCTTTAAGAAATAAAAGGAGGAGTTATTCGAGCGACTATGAGTTGTGCAGTCCTACGTAACTTCCTACGAGAAGGATAAATATGAAATTTGGGCGATGCTCAAGGAGGAAAATGAAAAGATAAAGAAAGAAAAATACTAGTTTCTCACAGAGAAGACTGCGGTCAAAGAAGTGGTGACTAAATAACTTCACTCTATTCCAGGCTTGACACAAGAAGAACAAGAGTTAGTTGAGATTCAAGTGGTGAATCTTGTTGAGGCCATTCAACAGCTTCAAGCAAGGGTAATGAAGTTGGAGCTTCAAGCGGTACCTATCACTCCACAGGAAGTGTGCAACCAAAGGGAGGAAGCCTCTAAAAGTGTAGTTTGAAGGATCATTGTCCTCACCTTAGAATGTAAGCAGTTGAGTGATTGAAGTGTGAAAACCTGTGAATGCATCACAGAATATCCGAAGCTGAGGAAACTAGAAGATCAACTCCAGGAGGCACGGTAGCATGCATCCATTATGCAGGCGCAGATGAAGCTACTCACTATGGTTGAGCGAATGAAGACATCAGAAGAGCAACATGCAGCCTAGCAACAGATTACTGCCATCTAGAGTAGTGTCATGGAAGTTACACAGAGACTACAACTGGTGCAGGATGAATCCTGCATGATTTTTGAAGAGATTCAAGGACAAGGATCAAAGCTAGACCAAGTGGCTATGACAATGAAACATTGCCTGGAAGGGCCTATTATAGAGAAAATGATTCAAGAGTTCACCGATCAGGAGGCTCTGATGAAGCAACGATTAGAGGTAGTTCAAGCTAATATCGAGGCCTTTGAAGGAGAGTTTCCCAGATCTAAGTGACTTGAGACGAGTCATAGGTGAGTGTTGGGGCCCTGTTGGCCCTTGACCAAGTTTTGAGGAAATATTGGTCGTGTTTGACCACTTTTTGGACTTCGATATTCTAGTCGAAGATGGAGCGCCCAAGCGCAGCTAATATCATAGGATATCACTTGTTTTGTGGTCTTGTGGACCCATCAAAGAGTTTAATAGGATTTATGTAATGGGTTAAGGGATGTCGTCCCATGGGTTTACCCATGATTATCCCTTTTCGTAAATGTAGAAATAAGTAGATAAGAAATGTAAGAAGACTAGTTAGCTATGTACACAATATGTTGTAAGTGTTAATGTTGGCTTAGTGCAAGAGGTTGTAAGTTTCTTTGTGCAAACAAAGGATTTGTGCCTTGACCTAATTTTGGAAAGGAGGATCTGGTGCACAGCGCATAGATCTCATGTCCTCTGTGGAGTTTGGCTCCATGGATTTGTGCACAGGATAGAATGAATCTAAGAAGATTAAATACTAATAAAGAATAAGAAGAAGTTGGTGGACGTATCCCCACACTGGGGTGAACCACGTATATCATGTGTCTTGATGAGCTTTGTACGATGTGAATTATGTTGTTTATCTTCTTAGTGTTGTTGTTATCATGTAGGATGATTGCATCGAATGTTGTTTCTTAATGCTTAATGGTATTAAATATAAATGAGTGCTAGATCTGAGCCAATGTTATGTGCTAAGTGACTTAAAGTTATTGATATTTATTGTTACTTCATTGATCTGTAATAAGGGTTTAATTTTCAATGTGAATGAGACTCGTGAACTAATGCATTTTTTTGTCTAAGCTCTCTACTAAGTGTTGTAATCACATATCTATGTCCTGGCTTGGTTGTAGACACCAGATTCCTACAACCTCCCTTCCCTCTACCTCAGGTGAGACTTCATCTGCTTCGTAGGTGTTGCCGAAAGTTTTGGTAGTTAGGGTTTTTTTGGTGCGTTGTTGAAGCATTGAACACTAGTTCTGCCCCTGTGCCAACATAATGCATATGAATGGATCAACCAACCTAGCAGACAATGTACTACTTATGGTCCATCCTTTAAAACTACCCCCTCTGTACCGATTCTTACCAACACATTTGGCATAATGAATCCACCTTTATCCTCCAGATTTACACCAAGAGGAAGTCAACTTCACACCTTGGGTAACCCCCAACCTAGAGCTACTCCAGCTGGATGAAATTTTTACAAGCCTCATCAGAACATTCCTACTTGAATGATGCCCAACCAGCCCCTCATGGATTAGTCCGGAGGAGGGACTTACAATCCCAGATAGGGCCATGGTTCTTTCCAGAACCCTGGATGGGATAATATTCCCCAACAACAATATTTCTAGGGAGATTGGGGTGATATGCCACAACCCCGTCTGCCTTTTCTGGCCATAATCAATCTGCTAGAATTGTCTAAGTTAATGAATGATCTTGTGTGTCATGATCCTATATGGACCCCATCCCCACCAAGCTTCCTCCATATACTCCAAAATTTGAAGGAAATAATGGTGAGGATCATGGTGATCACGTCACTACTTCTCACCTTTGGTGCTCTTCGAATTCCCTTAACGACGATTCTATTCTTTTAATATTGTTTCAATGAACCCTTACGGGGGTCACCAAGAAATGGTATATCTAGCTACCTATGGGGACATACAGAACCTTTATTCATATGTTCTTAGTCTTCCTCAACCACTTCCAATTGTCGGTTCCTTACGATGTTGTCTTAGAACTTCTATCGAAAATACGTCAGGACAAAGCCACTCATATCTCGGATCACATCCATGACTAGTGTAGACGAAAGAGGTTGATCAAGACCTGCATACCCCCAAAATTATTGCTAGAGTGGTTCCTCAATTATGTACTACCTTATATTTATAAGGATGTTTCTACATCCAGGGTTACATCTAAGGAATAAGATATTTTTAAATCCCAACAATTAGATCTTATATATTCTTAGTGTGGGATGTTATACAATATTCCTCCATACACACTGAGGTAAAACTATGACAATAGACAAAAGATGAGGCCTCATGTCAATGGAATTGTAGGCTCCACCATTGTGAAGTCTATAAAATTGGTGACAAGCCATTTGAAAGAGTTGTCTCTAAACGAGTCTGTAGGAGGGCCAACTTCGTCTTTGTCCTCAAATCCCACTCAGTTGGAAGATGTACATTCTGTGCAATTTTCAACCAACCCAAATGATAACCAACAACCAGGAGGGAATAAAACGAAAGGATGTAATAATAATTGTAGGGGTGGGAAGAATAATAATAAACCCAAGGAAAATGGTAATAATGAGAATTTGAATAATAATGTTGGTGAGGGAAATAAAGAAAGGCGGAAGGTGAATTTTCGCTGCAATCTTTGTACAAAAAATCACCTTACCCATTTATTCCCCAAACTTTCGGAAGCTGTGAGGCTTTTATCTCTACCGCTCATTGTGATAACTAATCATTTTCCACATAATCAACATATGGCCTCGATATCTTCTAATGCAAAAAATGTGGCAAGTGGGAGTCAAAACCCGTCGACGCAAGACAGTGACTATTTATGCATCAATATGGTTAAATCTGAGGTTAATGTAGCCACTCGGTCTCCCGATTACATTTCTCCACAGACTATACCTGGTCTAGAGTCTCCCCCTCCTACAAAGACTCCCTTATAGATCTAAAAAATAGATCCCCGAACTCATATTCTAAAATGAGTATTCAAGTGCTCTATCCACAATCCTAATGCTAGAGCCACCCAAAATTACTCTATTGTTGAGGATCTAGGTCAAACCCCTCATGTGATGTAGGCTCCAGAGGTACTCCATACGTGTCCTTCATAGAGGAATTCCTTGGTATCTTCATTAGGAGATCTATATCCTTGTGTCTCGAAAGTTATCAATTTTTTCATCACAGATGTGAAGCCTTGCTTGTCTGACCATGTGGCATTCCAAATCCACATGGGTTACTCAAAGCATACCATCAAGTATACTGTTGTTGATGAAGGCATTGAAACATGTGTCATGTCCCTGGTTTGCTAGAAATCCCTCGGCTCTTTGACCCTTTCTGAGTCTCCGACCATGTTGACCACTTTTGATGGTCGTTCCTTCTGTCCTCATGGTATTACTCCTGCCTTTCTGGTCCAGTTAGGTGGGAAGATGGTAGAGTGTATTTCGAGGTGGTTCATGTGCCCCTTGACTATAAATTGATACTAATATGAAATTGGCTTTATGATATGACTACAATCGCATCATCCTTCTTCTGCACTCTTTTTTTTCCTCATGATGGTAATATCATGATGATCAACTAGTTATCCTTTGCGTACACTAGCCCCAATACATCTGTTGGACTATCGATCCCTATGATCAAGAATTCCCAGCCAGTAATTGAGAATATCGATGTCTAAATGTATTCATCCTTTATGGGTACCTTCCACTTCATGGAATTGATTCACCATATATACGCCATGTCCAGTATTCCCATTTCATCTAAGAGGTTCGTTCCCTTTTGCACTTCTTATTTTAATGGTCCTTGGACCCTACCTTCCTTGACTATGTCTTGTGAAAGTCAATCACATTTTTAAATGGTCATGCCACTATCGGAAATAGAGATTGTGTATCAATTTGTTCTTGACTCTTCCATCGATCATGATCCTGTTACCTCACAAATGGACGAGGAGGATCCTATTCTAAAGCCCGTGTGGTCCACTTCATTGTCTTTTTCATGTGACTACCTCAATGAGACTTTGACTTCGAATGAAGCCATCATAGATTCCATGAATGTTTTGGATAGGCCTTTGGATGATATGCATCATCGCTCTTATTTTCCCCTAGATATTTCCACAATCGAACAAGATGATTTTAGATCTACTTTAAGCGAGATACTCAGTCACACCATATTTCCACTCGATACGCATGACATTTATGCCGAAGAAATCATAGTGAGTATATATCCTACCATCATGATCGATATCTCTCGTACCTTTGGCAAGATTGAAAATGTATACATCGGTGTAGATTGTTCTCTAGAAGAAATTTTGATCTACACCGAGCTCTTCAAGGAATTTCATGATGTATTTGCTTGGTCATATGAAGAGATGTGAGGAATCGACCCTCGAATTTTCGAACATGAGATTAAAACCCACCCATATGCTAATCCTGTTTGACAACGAATTAGATTTTCCAATCCTAGGAAGGCCCCTACTATTGAGGAAGAGGTAGAAAAATGACTTAATGCTAGCTTTATCTACTCAGTTCCCTTGACTCAATGGTTATCCAATCCTGTTCTGGTGAATAAAAATAAAGGAACCATTCGTGTATGCATGGATTTTTGTGAACTGAATAAATCTTGTCCCAAAGAGAACTTTTTGACACCCTTCATCAATCCGATTCTTAACGAATGTGTGGGAAGAAACGTTTTTTCTTTTATGGATGGATTTTCAGGGCATAACCAAATTTAGATTAAACCCGAGGACCAAAATAAGATGACATTTATTTTTTCTTTTGGTACTTTTTCATATCGGAATATGTCTTTCAGCCTTAAGAAAATTGGATCAACCTTCCAATGTGTCGTGACCTTAACTTTTCATGATCTCAAACATATATTCGAAGACTATCTCGATGATGTTGCTACTCACTCTTGTAAGAGAGTGGATCACCCTAAGTACCTTTGGATAGTATTTGAAAGATGTCCCCATTATCGCATCGATTTGAAACCTCATAAATGCGACTTTTACATTAGGTCAGGTTGACTTCTAGGATTTTTAGTCTCTGAGACTGGGATCATGGTAGATCCATTAAAGTTTGAGGCAATACTTCGATCACCTCCCCCGAACACTATTTGTCAACTTCAAGGTTTACAGGGAAAGCTAACTTTTTATGACAATTTATAGTGAACTATGCCAATATTACTAAGGGTTTCATGTGTTTCTTGAAGAAGGAAACTCCTTTTATCTGGGATGAGAGAGCCGAGGAATACTTCGATGCTTTGAAGAAAGCCTTGGTATCGATGCCTCTGATGAAGCCTCTAGACTATGGTAGAGATTACTTACATTATGTGACTGTGTTCAAAGAGATGATTGGTATGGTGTTGGTTTAGGAGGATGATGAGCTCCATGAGCATGTCATTTACTATATTAGTCGAAACTTAGTCGACCCTGAACTCAAATATTCTCATGTTGAAAATCTATCTTTGGTTATCGTTCACACAGTCCAACGATTACGACACTATATTTCTTTGCAAAAATATTGTGATTGCCAATGTCAATCCATTTAAATGTGTCCTTACTAGGTATATCATAGGAGGATAGGACAATAAATGGATTGTCATTCTACAATAATTCAATCTTGATTTTGATTTTGTGAATTCCAATAAATCACTAGTTTTCGCAGAGTTAATATTCAACTTCCCTCAATTAGATGAGGATTTCATTCATGTTGATTCATTTTTGGATAAACACATTTTCCTTGTCTCATCGTCAAACCCCTAGTATGGATATATTGTTGTCTATCTTCAAACTTTGAAGTTCCCTCAGCATATTTCCCCAGATGACCGATGACGTATACAATACCAAGCTAAGAATTACCTTATCATCGACGACACTTTGTATCGTCGAGGAGTAGAAAATATCTTGCATAATTTTTTAAGTCATGAAGAAACCGAGTCTGTTCTAAATGACTACCATAGTGGTGCTTTTGGTGGTCGTCCATCCGGGCTTGCGATAACCGAGAAAATTTTGCGAGCCGATTATTTTTGGTCATCTATATTTAGAGATTGCGTCAAAGTGGTTAAGAAATGTCACCCGTGCTAGGTGTTCACTTGGAAAATGCGCTTGCATCCAACCCCTCTCCATCTAGTCATCATTGTCAATCCCTTCACCTAGTGGGGGTGGATTTTGTGGATTGAAACCCAAATTCAGCTGGGGGGAATTAGCACATTATCGTGGTCATAGACTACTTTAGTAAGTGGTCTGATTCCATGCCTATAGTTAAATCCGATGGTAAGATTGTTGCCTTCTTCATATTCAATCAAATTATATCTAGGTTTGGAATCCCGAGTGACATTTTCACTGATCATGGTAGCCACTTTCAGAATGAAATGATGAAATAATTAGCATCTAAAATGGGGTTTAGACATGGTCATTCTTCCCCTTAATTGTAATATCCCTAGGCCAAACCCAATTGTAAATGTAAATGAAAATGTACTTAAGTTGGTGAGATGTTTGATATCATTTTTGTATGCACCTTTCATGGCATGGTGCACACATGTATTGCGTAGTAAAATGATGAAGTGTGAACATTCAAGGATACCATGCACAACAAATTAAGTGTGTGCGATATTGAGGCCAGTGAGGCTTTGTGTATATGCTATGTTTTATAGGACGGTGAGCCAGTTTTGTGGTGATTAGGGAGGAGAGCCTAGATGTTAAAGGACAGTGCACCTATTTTTGTATATGTCTCATCATTAATATAAAATACATCACTGTGCCCATACCGACCACGATAAAAGAGTATGCGGGACTAAACTCCACTAGTTAGGGAAAGGGAGGGATAAAATTTAAGGAAAAGGGATAAGCTAGAGAGCTTAAACCAAAAAGGAATATTATATTAATATTTCTTAAAACATAAAGTATGGATAATCATTTTATCCTAAGTTCCAAAGTTGGGGACAAGTGGGCCAAAGTAGCTCCCAACATGAAAAGTGTTAAGTTGGGGACATGCATACATATTGTTTGGACTTAGTTCATTTTCCATCATTCATCCATGATTTCGGCCATCATTGAATCATCTAGTCAATCATCCATGAGCATTCACACAACCATTGAGCTATCTTTCATACATTCATGATTGTACCTGAACCTATATCTATAGCCATTATGTTTGTGTATCTGGTTAGCTTGGGAGCTAGACTGAAGAGGAGGGTTGTCAGGCCCGTGAGCAATTCCTCTTTGGATGAGATAATTGTTGGGAATAAATTTCCTAAAGGTGATAAACTGCAGCTACAAGGTTTTCAGACTTCGTGTCCGACCTGTTCCTGAAGCCCGGAAAGGAAGTGGGGCAACCAAAGGACTGTTGAGCAGAGAAGGGGCACACTTCCTAGGGTGGGACATGCATGTGCAGAATGAGGGATTGTAGTTTGTTAGTTTGAGTTGGCACTTGTGACAAAGTATTTCCTGTTGTCTATGAACCATTAGCCTAGTTAGGAATCCCTTTACCCGGGTGGATTTTAGTCCCATCTCGGGGGTGACCCACTGCAGAGAGTCATGAGTAGTGTAGTCTAAGTCTGGGAGGTTCGTGGAAGGTCTACACACAAATGGTGATATTATTACCAAGATAAGTGTCAACTGTCTCATAAATTTACATGTTCCATTGTTATTTACGTGTTCATTTTTATGGGTTTATCCTATGTCTATTTATAACTGTCTTTATATTTATGTGTATTGCATGTATATGTTTACTATTATTTCAGTGTGAATCCGTGCATTTACAAAATGTATTTGTATGTTTACGGTTATATATAAATTTTCTCAAGAGTCCCATGTTTATATGTTTCAATTGCATGCAATTCGAAAAATTTAGGTGACATAGCTTAGTTTGGATGTTGGGTATGTTATAGTATGTTCCGCGGAAAGAACAAAAGTGTTCTCTCGTGTATCATGGCCCGGCCTGGGTGGTTGGTGACGTTACAATATGGTATCAAAGCTTTAGTTTTCAACACTGCGGCTAGATGGGTCGAGCAAGTTGAGTTGAAGCGAATTTTCATAGAGAATTAATTTGGAAGTGGCCAAATTTCGAGTTGTAGACTGTCCATGGAAAAAAAAAGTAACAACAATTGGGCAGAATTGGGAAAATACTCAATTTATGTTGTTAAATTCATGAGAAAATGGAGAAATTTAACCAAGTGGTGAGATATTGTTGGTTTAATATTTGTTCTAGAAAATTCAGACCTGGAATTGGTTGAATTTGAAGTTATAGTGAAGCCATGATAGATGGAGCGAGATTAGTAAATAAAATTCTCAATTCGTGAATTGATTTTGGGTAAATTAATTCTAGAAATGTCAACCTGCAATGATTTTCTATTGAAGAGGTTGAACTGGTGTTATCAGGGTGAGATTGAACAAATTTCATGGTTGCAGAATGTCTATGGTAAAAATTGGGGAAAAATTTAGCAAAACCCCAATTTCTGTAATGGAATTCACAAGGAATTGATGCACATAAAAATCAATGTGCACAGGTGGGCATACTAAAAATGCATGTTGCACAGTAAAAAGCTTGTGATATGAAAAAATTGGGCACTACACGGAAAAATATTGGCGTGTTAGTCTGCACGCTAAATTTTGGCGTCGCACGGAAAAAGGTTGGTGTGTGGTTGCACGCACTAAATTTTGCCACCACGCGGAAAAATGTTGGTGTGCGGGTGCGCGCGCTAAAATTTGGCGACATGTCGAAAAATGTTGGTGTGCGAATGTGCATGCTAAAATTTGGCACCATGTGAAAAATGTTGGTGTGCATTTGCGTGCTAAATTTAGCATTGCGCGGTGTGCACACACATAATAACGGTGCGCAGTGGATATTGGCGACACAAAAGTATTGTGCGTTGGGTATTGGCGTGACGAAGAAGTGATGCATAGTGGTTATAGGTGCACGGAGAACGATTTACCTTATGGTATTTCTGCGTATGGTAAATATGGGTGTCTAGGTTGAATTTTGTGTGAGAGAATTCATTTGGATGGTGAACAACAACACAAAACCAACGAATTTTCACAACATTTTATACTATTTGAATGTCATCTTTTTGTAGCGTGCTTTTGAGGCCCTTAACAACGTTTTTAGTAACTCAAAAACCATGAGAACATAGTGTACCAAGGTACATTATGTCTCTTCAGCTCAAATAAAAGAGCACGGAGATAGATTTCTAATGGTGTAAATTTTTCGTCAAACGGAGCATTTTTGAGAAAGTTATAGCACAAATAGTGGAGGGTAGATTTTAAGACCCAACTAACTTCAAAGAGCCATAATTTTCTTCTTCGGAATTAGATTGAGACGCAGTAGCAGTCAATGGAAATATATTGATCCATAAAATACATTCCCAGAGATGAATTAAATTTATGGGCATGTTAAAAATGTGTATTATGGAAAATAAGGTACTTGTAGCCTTCTAGACCAAAAACATGGATTGGCCTAGAACTTCAACAGGTTGTAACTAGCAGCCTAGAACCCAGAAAAAGGTGAAACTTGGAAAGAGTGTCCAGAATATGTAAATGAAGAAACCCAATGGATCTCCCACCAAAAATCCAATGGAGTAGGTGCAAAAATGCATATTTACAGCGTAGAGTTGTGTCAAGTTGAAGTGTGAACAAGAAAATTGATGGGCAATTTTCAAATAGCCATAAATTTCTGCTCAAGACTCATAATTGAGCATGAGAGAAGTCGTTGGAAATATGTTGGACATTGGAATATAAATATCCATCCAAAAAATTGATATGGGAATTCAATATTTTAGTAAATTAGAAGAAAGATTTCTGATATATTATTGAACCAGAATGATTCATATTTTCATGAGACTGTTGAAACAGTTAGCGTGACAAATTTTTGTTGGTTGCACATTTTGCAGAGTTAAACACCAACTAGATCAGATCAAGATTAACATAGAGTCCAGAGTAATGTAAGAGGCACAAAGGACTTACATCCAGGAATATGAGATTAGAGGGATGGATGTCCATTTGGGAATTGAAGGAACAAACTCCAATGGACATGCAGAAAGAAGGGATGAAAACATGAATATGGTAGAGACCATTAATAATTTGTAAAAGGATGTCCAAATCCATAAAGTTATAATGAAAATCTCATAAGAGTCAAGGATCAGTAGGATGACTTCAACATGAAGTTAATGTAGATCTTGAACAAAATAGAAAAGAAATTGGATAAGGAGAGTGGCTCAAACAAATCAAGAAGTCGCAAGTCTCTTGATGAGAAAAGAAGAGAAAGAAGTGTTAGTAGACATCACCACCACTCCCCGAGGCATTCCAATAAAAGAGTACATAGAAAATCAAGTCCATCCCCTGTCAGGAAGAATAAGAGGTCTGGGGTGGATGAGGTACGAGGAGAAATGAACAAAATCAAACGTCCTACATTTGATGGTTAGCACAAGAAGGATGAAGATGCATAGACATGGTTGTTGGGAATGATAAAGTATTTTCAATTGCATAATTATTCTTCTCATGCATAGGTTATAATTTCGATCTATCAAATCAAGGGAAATGCATCCATGTGGTGGGATCAGTTTGTGTAGGTGCAACACATTAAAGAAAAAAGTGTTACTTGGATGGAATTCAAGAAGTATTTTGAAAAGAAACACTTTACAAAGAGATACTATGACAAGAAAATGAAATAGTTCTTTGAACTCAAGATTGGGAGTATGAAAATAGATGAATATGAAAGAAGGTCTTTAGAGTTGTTGAAGTATGTCTCTTTCATCAAGGATGAGACATATAAGATTCAGATGTATTTGAGTGGATTTACATCATTCGTCAGTGAAAAAATACAGTATGATGATCCCAAGACATTCGAGGATACCATAAGGAGAGACAATTCCTATATGATTAACAAAAAGCAAGGACAACTTTCCAAAAATATTGGGAAGACAAAAATAAATTCAATATGGATCAAAGGAAGAAGGGAAATAAGCCACCATTCTTCACAAATAATCCTTAGGGACAACAAACTTCTAGAGAACCAAGAGCAGTTGAGACAGGAGGTCAAAGGCCAAGGAAACCACCTATTCAATGTTGGGGTTGTAAAGGAGATCATATGTTCAGATATTTTCCTCACGGAGGTAAAAAAGTGAGGATTGTTCACAAGGTAAAACAAGATGAAACAATTGAGGACATGGGAATAAATGTACCAAGGATCTATGAATCCCTGAACAACAAGCAAACAGAGTATCAATCACATATGATTGAAGTGGAAGGTATGATCAACAACCAAATCATTGCTATATTAATTGATTCATGAGTTAGTCATAGTTAGATAGATCCTAAGATGGTGGAAAGTTTTCATTTTCCAAGAAGAAAGCATGGAAAATCTTGGTTGGTGTAGTTGGCTACTGGATCCAAAAGAAAATTTAATGAGATGGTTAAGTCATGTCTTATGGACATGAATGGACTGAACAGCAGGGAAGATTTGAACATCTTTCTTTTAGGTTCTTATGACTGCCTAATTGAGATGGATTGGTTGGATCAACATCATGCTTCCTAGACTCTGATAACAAGGAATTCACTTTCTTGGATGAGGAAAGGAACGTAATAAAAGTGTAGGGAATTCCTAAGACAATAACCATCAGAGAAATTTTAGCATTGCAGCTAAAGAAATGTTACAGAAAAGGGTGCCAAATATTTGCAACTCATATCTAAGAGACACCTAAAGATAAGGTGTCGAATATTGAGGATCATGCAGTCCTGGAAGATTTTGAAGATGTTTTCAAGGAGGTATCGGGACTACCCCCAAAGAGAGATATTGATTTCTCTATAAATTTAATGCCTAGAGCATCTCCAATGTCAAAGACTCCTTACAAAATGAGTACACCAGAGATGGAGTTGAAAATGCATCTTGAAGAACTTCTGAAGAAGGGGTATATACACCCAAGTGTGTCACCTTGGGGTGCCTCAATCTTGTTCTTGAAGAAGACAGATGGGACATTAAGATTGTGACTTGATTTCAAACAGTTGAATAAAGTGACTGTAAAGAACAAGTATCCTCTGCCAAGGATTGTTGATCTTTTTGATCAATTGAAGGATACAAAGATATTTTCAAAGATAGATCTCAGGTTGGATACCATCGGGTAAGGATTAAAGAGGAAGATATTAGCAAGACCTCCTTCAGGACAAGGTATGGTCATTATGCATTCGCAGTGGTGCCATTTGTGTTGTCAAATGCACCAGTTGTTTTCATGTTCTTAATGACAAGTTTGTCATTGTATTTCTAGATGACATTCTTATATATTGTAATTCATAAAAAGAGCATGAGCATCATTTGAGAATGGTGTTGCAAGTATTAAGGGAGAATCAATTGTATGCCAAGTTAAGCAAGTGCTCATTTTATCAGAAGCAAACTCATTATTTGGGACATATCATTTCAGAGGATGGGATAGAAGTGGATCCTGAGAAGATAAAAGCCATTAGAGAATGGTCAATGCCAAAGAATGTGGCATAGGTCAGATCATTCATGGGCCTTGCAGGCTACTATAGGAGATTTATTGAAGGATTCTCAAATATTGCACAGCCAATCACTTCCTTGCAAAGAAAGGATGTGAAGTTTCAGTGGGCATTGGATTGTGAAAAGAGTTTCCAACACTTGAAGAAATTATCAACAAGTGCTCCAATATAAAAAATTGCAGACCCAAATGAAGACTTCATTGTATGCATAGATGCATGTAAAGAAGGACTTGGTGGAGTCCTCGGTCAAAATGGATTTGTCATATGTTATGAATCAAGGAAGTTGAATGAGCATTAAAGACATTATGCCACTCATGATTTGGAGTTGGAAGCCATAGTGCATGCCTTGAGGAAATGGAGACACTACCTCATGGGGAAAAGGTTTGAGCTAAGAACATACCATAATGGCCTGAAATATTTATTTGATCAACCAATCTAAATGTTAGGAAAAGTAGATTGTTAGAATTTCTAAGTGAATATAACTTATATATAAAGCATATTAAGGGAAAAGAGAAAAAAGTGTCTAATGCACTCAGCAGAAGAGTTTATGAATTGCATGCTACAACCATTAGCATGTATCAATCAGATTTGAAACACAAAATTATAGAGGCTTCCAAATCAGATTTGCAATACAAGGAATTAGTGGAAAAATTATAGCAAGGTAATTTGCAGCAGAAAATTGACGAATATGAGCTAGATAATGATGAAGTTATCATATACAGGGGAAAAATTTATGTACCAAATTCCCAGGAATTGAAAAATATGATATTGAGAGAAATGCATAATGTACCTTATGTTGGGCACCCAGGTTATCAGAAAACTATTGCAGCTGTCAAGAGTGAATATTATTGGCGAGGCATGAAGAAAGAGGTTGTTGATTTTATTGCCAAATATTTGGAATGTCAAAAGGTAAAGGTTGATCATAGACACCCAGTTGGTTTGCTACAACCATTACCCATTTCTGAGTGGAAATGGGAAGTTGTAACAATGGATTTCATCACCAAACTTCCAAGAACAAACAAGCAACATGATTCTATCATGGTAGTGGTGGACAAGATTACTAAAGTTGCCCATTTTTTTCCTGTAAAGATCACTCACAAGGAAGCCAACATTGTTGATGTTTATATGAGATAAATTGCTAGATTACATGGCATACCCAAGAAAATTGTGTAAGACAGAGATCTAAAATTTACCTCAAAATTTTGGAAGGGATTATTTAATGGATTTGGAGAAAATTTGAATTTTAGTACAGCTTATCATCCAAAATTGGAAGAACAAACAAAGAGGGTGAATCAAGTGATTGAAGATATGCTGAGGATGTGTGTGATGGCTAAACCATCAAAATGGGAAGACTATATACACTTGGTAGAGTTTGCCTATAATGATGGGTACCAAGCATCTCTAAATATGAGCCCATTTGAGGCACTTTATGGAATAAAGTGCACCACACCAGTAAGATGGGATAACCCAGCAGATAGAGCAGTGGTTGGGCCAGATTTTCTTAGGGAAATGGAGGAGAAAATGATAAAAATAAAGAAAAATTTAAGGGCTGCCCAAAACAGGCAGAAAATATATGTTGATAAGAGAATAACTCACAAGGAATTTAAAGTGGGAGACTATGTATTCTTGAAAGTGAAATCCAACAAAAGTTTCCTGAAGTTGGAAAAATGTTCAAAGTTGGTAGCTCGCTATTGTGGGACATTTGAAATCCTAGAGAGGATTGGTCCAGTGGCTTATATGATATCATTGCCTGCATATATATTTTTTCATAATGTATTCCATGTATCATTGCTCAAGAAATATATACCTGATGATAATCATGTTATTGATTAGAATGTGATCCAAGTGGAGCAAGAAGGCATGTTTCAAGTGCATCTAGTACACATTATGGACCAAAAAATCAAACAACTTTGGAATAGAGACATAAGGGTTGTAAAGGTCCAATGGACCTGGTACGGTCCTGAGGACACTACTTGGGAGGATGAAGATGCAATGCGGGAAAAATACCTACATCTTTTTGAGGATTTTTGAAAATTTAGTTGTATGTGTTTACATAATGTGTTGGAGTTACTTCACACACACCTAGGATTTATTTTTCCTAAGTTTTTTCCTTGTTTATTAGTCATTATTAGTCATTATTCAGTCTCCTATATTTTAAGGGAGAATATTCCACATGAAGAATATTCTCTTTCAGTTGACACTTCAATTTGACTAGTTGAGTTGAGTTTAGATGTTGCATTGGTTTTGTCACCATGCAACAATGAGATCATCACCAACTAATGATCACTTTCCTTGGGATCATCACCATAATGACACATTACCCTTGATTCCCTGAGTTAACTCCTCACTAATTTATGTTCATTTAGTTAACTGAAGACTAGTTGACTAGTTAACTCAGACTAGGTGACAGTTCACTCTCGTAACTGCCTGAGAGACTAGACTAGGTGGCAATTTACTCCTGTAACTGCTGATGTGTGTCCAAAGTACTCTATACCACCACTGTGTCTCATTAGTTACTCATTTATCCTATATTTATTGTTAATTATTCACTCTTTGAGTGTGGAATACAGTTAATGAGAATTCTTCCATTCTTTCTCTCCTTCTTCTTCTTTCTCCAATTCTCTCTGCAAATGTGTGTATTATTGTTTAGATAAATCTATTATGTGTAGGTTCAACACATTTACATGGTATCAGAGCCGAAAAACTACTAAGAAAAAGATACACGGAATTATTTTTGTAGGTATTGAAGATTAAAGAACGCGAAAAAGATGGAATTTATGTTTTACTCACCGATAATACTTCTCACACTTCATAACTATTTGGAGTGGAAGCCAAAGATTCTAATTTTTATCAGAAGTAGAGGATTATACCAAATAACCATGGAAATGAAAGTAGAGTTTGTTTTTGCCGATGAGAAAAATGACTTGCATATGGTCATAGGATTTATCCGTTTGTCTATTTCTCCATAAATTCTCCACCAAGTATGTGATGTCACACAAGAATTCACTCCAAATGAATTATGGACCATATTGGAGGTTCTATTTGGGAATAGAGAATATTTTTAAGATTGTATGCAGTGGATTGGAAAGATAGAGCTAGAAGAGAGGCCATCAGAAGATCAAGCCTCTTATTATGAAGAGTCTTCTACAAAAGTATTTGCATGAATTTGTATTGCATTAATTGAATATGATGTCTACTCCATTTCAGATTTTTTTTCTGAATTTCACGTGGAAGATATATGGCAGGCATCTTAGGGGTCACATGCAGACACGTTTCCATGCGCAACACATGCATCTGAAGAGACAAAAAGGGAGTCGCGCACATCAGACTCAATTATGATATTTTCTTATAATAATTTTCAGAAATAAATTAGATATTTGAATTCCTTTCAGGAAAATATCCAATTTCAAAAAACAAATCATTAGAAACGGAGTTTGGAAAGTGAAGTTATGATCTTTTTAAAATCAATAAAATTTCAACATTTTTCCAAAAACGGCCACACGGTTTTCAAAATTTCATCCAAACTTTATTTGAATCTTATTAATTACAAGAAGATAAAGTGGACATGTGTGGAAATATCAATGATTCATCTACTTCATCAGATCCATGCAGACATCTACATCTTCAAAAGAATCTTCAACGAGCACAAACTTGCACAGTTGCGAGGTCTTCTTGGAGTGAAGGACAAGGTTGCTTAGCAACTTCTTTCTGTTCCTTCTCATTTTATTTTTTTATGCATT